>PVKH010003712.1:0-24459 GCA_004027955.1 Chaetophractus vellerosus
CTTCCTTCCTTCCTTCCTTCCTTCCTTCCTTCCTTCCTTCCACCTCTCTCTCTTTCTCTCTCTTTCTTGATTTAGTTTTCTTTACATGCTAAATGCTATCTTGAGCAGCTACACCTGGCAAAAAGGGAAGAATTATGCTTTGACTATGTTTGTTTTATTCTGGATTGGATTCTTGTGTCTGGTAAGAAATCCCATGAAGTTTGTTTCCCTTTTGCACAGTATGACAAGTCTAATATTATATGCATTCTGAAGGGTGAGTAAATAGCAAATAATAGGAATTTCTTATGGCTATATTGTTTACTTCTGTTATAACTCTTAATGTTCTGTTATTTTCTTCCTTTCTTCTCTTCTAAATAAGTTATTTAAAAATCACCAGTATCTTCCTTTGCTATTGTACTCAAATAAAACAGATTGTTTATTTTATTATTATTTTTTTTAAAGATTTATTTATTTTATTACATATCTCCCCTTCCCCCCTGCTGTGGCGACGCGCCGAGACTGGGTCACTGCGCAGGCGCGGCTTTCCCCGCTTGTGGGCGGCCTCTGCTTCCATCACGGCCGGCTTTTTCAGTTCGCGGGTGGCTGGCTGCGCTGGACTCGCGGGCGACCTGCCCTGCCCGTGGCGGCTCTTGCCTGTCCGTGGCAGCTTTTTGCCCTGCCCACGGCGGCTTGCCATTCTCAGGGCGGTCTGCCCACTAGGAGAGGTCCCCGGGAACCGAACCCGGGCCTCCCATGTGGTATGCCGATGCCCTATCCACTGGGCTATCCAGTCGGCCCCTAAAACAGATTGTTTAAAAGAGCTTCTTTAGCTTCATCCAGAGGGTAAGATTTTCTTGTTTTTAAATTTTGATTTTCTTGAGAAGGCAAAATCTGTTGCAAAATGGTATTTGGTACAGGTAAACCTTTGCTTGGATGTCTGTATTATTCAGGCAAAGGGGTGCTGATACAAAATACCAGAAATATGTTGGCTTTTATGAAGGGTATTTATTTGGGGTAGAAGCTTACAGTTACCAGGCCATAAAGCTTAAGTTACTTCCCTCACCAAAGTCTATTGCCATGTGTTGGGGCAAGATAGCTGCTGATGTCTGCCAAGAGCTCAGGCTTCCTGGGTTCCTCTCTTCCCAGGGCTCTGTTTTTCTCTGTGCTCAGCTGCTGCACTCTCTCGACAAGGCCAGCTGCAGACTATCAGGTGAACGGCTCTGTCTCTCTCACCGGGGCTTCTGCCATGTTTAAGGAGCTGTCTCCATTCCTCTGTGTTCTTTTCCTGTTTGTTCACTTCTCAGGCTCCAGCTCAAAACTCCCAAATCTTGCCATGTCTTTTTATCTGTGAGTCCCCACCCACCAAGGGGCGGGATCCCAACACGGTACTGACTGGGCCGAACCAAAGCCCTAATCAAAATTTAATCAAGTAAAAGTGAAACCTCCAACAGACCAGTTTCCAAACAAAATCCAATATCTATTTTTGGAATTCATAAACAATATCAAACTGCTACAATATCCATGGCATCAGAACAAGGTTTGGAGATCCTGGCTCAGTCTCTTGGTAATTGTGCGGTTATGGTCAGACTAGTTCATCTATCAGTTTCCCCACCTATGAAACAGCAACTGTAATAATTGTTCAAATTTACTGAGCAGGCACTACTCCAGGCACTTCACATACATTAATTTAATACTCACAAGACTCCCTTTTGCTAGGTACTGTTATGATCCTTGTTTTACAAATGAGGGGAAGATCCTACTGTCATCTCTGCTTTGACAAAGAAATTGAGGTCCAAGAAGGTTAAATTACTTGTTTAAAGAACACAGCCAGTAAGTGGCAGAGCTGGGAGTTGAACTGGACTATGTTATACTGCCTCTTACTTGTCAGGTCAGATTGTGAGAATTAAGTAGATAATTCTGTAAAACACACATCATAGTGAATATCATCTGATATGTGCTCAATCAATGGTGATTATTACTATTTTCAATGAGCCAGCAGGGAAGGAATAAGAAATGGCAGTGAGAGTGGGATGCAAGTTGCCCATTGTGTTCACTGTGGATCCCCTGTACCTGGAACGGTGCTTTACATTAAATGAATGAACACACGCATGAAGAGTGGTCTTAGGGTGGGATAAAATGGACATAATTGATAGAAATCGTAGAAATCCTATATAAGGGTACAAAGTATTCTAAAAGAATCATGAATACCCCAGTTCAATTAATGGTCCTTACGACTTATTTCTATAGTGATAATAAAGTAGGGGAAGCATTATATGAAAAAAAGAAATGAAAAGAGGCTATAAGAAAAAGTCCTTAAAATGCCAATATTATAATAATTTGTTCAATTTCTTTTATTAATTGTAATTATGTCTACCAGCAAATAAATAAATAAATAAAAAAGAAAAAAGTAAAGAAAAGAAAGAACAAGAAGCCCACAGAAAATATAAAATGTCAAGTAGTTGTAACTTTGTCATAGACAAAAATATGGAACGATATTCTGTCATCTGCTGAATTTAAGAAATAATGATTTTTTGATTTTTGGGAAATTTTGTGAATCCACAAATAACTTCAAATGACTTTTTTGAATGAATATCAGAAATAATGCTATATAGAATGCTAAGGTAAAATTTTTAATTCATCTTTCTATGATGGGAAAGAACACATTCACTCCATTGTAGTTTATATATTCACACATATATTTCTAGGAAAAATGGTGTTTTATAAAATAGTAATTTAATTTTAGATTAGTAGCTTTTTTGTTATAAGTATAGTTTCCATATTAAATCTCACAACTCTGTGGTGGTTAAATCTTTTAATTTTGAACATTAAGCATACTGTATTGAGTTTGACTAATGTTATTTTACATTGAGAAATCAGACCCCTAAAGTTTTGCAAACCTGTACTTTTTTGAATTACATTTAAAATTTTACAGCTTTTTAGCATATAAAAGTTTTAAATCTAAACAAGAATAAATTAAAAAATATGTAACACTATGATCATCATAACTGACTTTTAAATGATGGAAGAGAACGTTGTTAAAAGTCAAATTTGCATACATAATTATAATTGTTAGAGGCAGATTCTAGTTGAAAAATTTCTGCTTTCATTATACCTATGAAGGAAGAGAAGACCAGGCATTCTTCTTGTTTGCTTTATTTATTAGTTTCCACCAGGCCAAAAAACAAAACAAAACAAAAAATCTACTGAATTTGTATGCATATGGAAAAATGAATGCTAACACCAAGCTGGTATATGTGCTATGAATAAATACATCATCTATGTATTTTAAATTAGATTCAACTGGGAAGTGAATGTGGCTCAAGCGGTTGGGCTCCCGTCCCCGTCCACCATATGGGAGGTCCAGGGTTCGACTCCTGGGGCCTTAGGGTAATGTGAGCTGGCCCTCGTGGAGAGCGTGGGCCCACGCAAGAGTGCTGGCCGGGGTGGAGAGCTGGTGCAGCAAAATGACACAACAAAAAGAGACACAGAGGTAAGACAATAAGAGATGCAACAGACCAGGGAGCTGAGGTGGCTCAAGAGATTGAGCGCCTCTTTCCCACTCCGGAAGGTCCTAGGATCTGTTCCCAGTGCTGCCTAAAGAGAAGACAAGAGACACAGAAGAACACACAGTGAATGGACACGGAAAGCAGACAGTGAGCACAAAAACAATGGGGAGGGGGGAAAACTAAATAAATCTTTTAAAAAATTAGATTCAACTAAAGCATCAGGAAGAAAACATTAGAACAGATAAAATTTGTTCTAATTTTTTCATTGAAACAAAATTAACTTTTAAGTATCTCAAACATAAATTGAAAATTCTAATTCAGTGGCTTTCAGTAATACAGCTGCAAACATTCATATGTTTATTATATGCCAGGCACTGTTCTAAGCTCTTTCCAGATTTTTACTCATTCCTCATCACAAACTATGGGGTAGTTATTTATTATCCCCATTTTACAGATGACAAAATTGATGAACAAAGGGTTAAGTAATTTATCCAAAGTCATGTAGCTAATAAACAATTACTTAATTAAACGTTTGGGTCCCTTTGTATCCTAAGCATTAGGGATACAGAAGTGACTAAAACGTGATAATTCCTGCCTTCATTGAGCACTCAATCTCTTGGAAGGGACAGGAAGTAAATACGATATATATATATATATTTTTTTAAAGATTTATTTTTTATTTATTACATATCCCCCCCCCCCTTTCTGCTTGCTCTTGCTGTATGTCCTTTCTTCTGTGTCTTTCTATGTCTGCTACTTGTCTCCCCCCGTCTTTGCGGCGACGCACCAAGTCGGCTCTCCGCGGCGGCGGCTTGCTCCATTCGAGGGTGGCTCCATTCCGTTTTCACGGGCAGCTCTGCTCCATGTTTTGCAGGCAGCAGTCCTCCATGTTTTTTGCGGGCTGCCTGGCTTCTGCGGTGGTCCGCAGGCGGCAGCTCCGCTTTTTCATAGGTGACTTTGCCATGCCCGTGGGGGCTCTGCCCTGCCCATGGCGGCTTTTTTTGCCTTGCCTACGGCGGCTCTGCCCCGCCCACAGCGGCTTGCCTTTCTCAAGGCCGTCTGCCCGCTCGGAGAGGTCCCCGGGAACCGAACCCGGGGCCTCCCATGTGGTACCCCAGCACGCTCTTATCCACTGAGCTATCTAGCCAGGCCCTAAGATATTTTATATAATATAATATACAGTATTATATTTAAACACAAAAACATTATGTCATATACATATGCATGTATACTTGCATATTATATATGTTTATTATATATGTGTATATGTATGCACAAAGATATAAAGTATATATAGAGATAGTAATAAGTGCTAAAGAGAAAAATAGAGCAGGGAAGGGGATGAAATGTATTAAGAATTGTGATTTTACATAGCGTGGTCTGGAAAAAATTTTCACTGGAAGGGTGACTTAGATCAAGACTTGAAGGAATTAGTGGAAACAAAACAAAACAAAACAGAACCTCTCTGTCGTGTGAAATTAAGGAAAATTTCTAGGAACAGAGCCCTTTAGAGGAAAACTATTTGCTGATAAATCAGCTTGGGTTGATGATTAAATATAAAGTATATACATATATATATATAATAAAGTATATACATATTATGTAATATGAACATTAGTATTAGCGCTAGCACCAGATATTTTCAGGTCCACTGTTTACTATTCTATACTCTCTTCTGTGCCCCAGGAGCTTGAGATTATGTGCTACACCAGTGAGCTACCTTGTCCTTTGGTTTTTAGTTTGGGTTGACTAATGGAAGCTCCAATACTTGCTGAATTGAGTGGGAAGAGAGAGGTCAAGTATTTATTCCCTTGATGTCTCCCTACGGGGTCTCCTTGGGCTGGGGGCTTTTCACAGTCAATGGCTGTGGCTTCCGTCAGGTGGCTCCCTCAGTAGGACTCTTAGGATCTGGTAGCCAGTCCCATCCTACACTCTTCAGCCTCAGGTTGGTAAAGATGTCCTCTTGTTACTAGCCCCTGGGTGCTGCACTATCTCTTGTGATTTCTCTATACACCATCCACTCCTTTGGAAGGAGCCCCTTTTATTAAACTCTATAGATTGCCTAAGATGAGTGTACCCACTTTCTTGATGTGATCCTGACTGATGCAATTGCCATTTAAGCTGCATGCATGGTGTTCCAAATCTTTATTGTAATGATTCTGAATTTTCTTTTTACCATAAATCTTTCCAAATCTATGAACATGCATAAAAAAGTATATATTTATTAGATGCCTAATACACTAAATGCCTGTTCTTTTCCTCTATTCCATCCCACCTTTTAATTAATCTGTTTAGAATTGACTCCCAAAATCCCTTTAAGTCTCTTTTCCCCCAGAGTGATTTGGGCTCAACGTCCCAGGGCACTATGCATGGGCATTGTTAAACCACTGGGGGTGACCAAATAAGTGGTCACTTAAAAAATAAGCAGCAGTTCATTTCCAGATACTATTTTAGGAAATGCTAGAAAGTTGGAGATGAATTCTTTCTGGAAATTAGACTAAAGGCAATTTTAAATGTTAGGAACTGAAAAACTTTTCCTCTTATCTTAAGCATCATTAAAGTGTAAAATCACAAGAAAGTAATTGTCTATATTTGAATAACTTCAGGATTCATACATTTTAAGTTATATATCAAATGTAGAGACAGTATAATTTCGCCCTGGATGCCACTTAGTGGCTGTATGACCTTGAGCAATTTTCTTAACTTTGCTGTACTCAGTGTTTTCATCTACACAATGGGGTTAACTTACCTCAAAGGATTGTTGTGGAGACTAATCAAGTTAATACACAAAAAGTTATTAGAACAAGATTTGATATGTAGTAAACACTACCAGCATTAGCTATTATTATCATAGAGACTGAGGGATATTTTTAGCATTTTACAGAAAAGACTGAGTAGGAAAAACAGGTTTAGAAAGACTTTTAAATGGCCAAAACAAATGAAATAATGAAAATCTATATAGCTGCAGAATTAGAATGCCTTATAGTAGCATTTAAAAATATATTCTTTAAGGTTTTCCCCATGCTGGCAATTTTTATTAGAATATTATTTAAATATGTATAATACTAAGCTAAGTTTAAACTCCCATTATTTATGGTTCTTATATGATGATGAAACTAAAATAAATGTATGAATTAACTAAAATCAAAATTACAAAGACAATAAAATGTAAATTAGCAAAATTAATTTAATGTGATGGATGCTTCATTGAAACTAAAATGTTGCCTACCATATGAATACTGTTACTACAGCATAAGATATTTTGAGTTGATATGCCTATATATACTGTATTTTATGGACTGAACTTTGCCATTATTTTTAAAAAGTTGAACTTTAAGAAAATCTCTGTACAGTCTGCCATGAGGTCATTTGGCCTGCACTTGGCATCAATTTATCATTTAGGTGTTAAGCCAACCTCTGTTCTTTTCTTATTAACCAGTGACAAAGCAGTACTCCGGTTGACAATAAAATCATAAACAACAAACTCAGACACTGAAATTGAGTGGCAGTTTTCAGCTATAAGAGTCTTCAAATGACCCACCATATCTTTATTGACTTTATTATTTTAACAGCAAAGTGAACACATGATGTTAAAAAAATTCATAGAGTACTCTCAGACCCCTGAAAACCTTTCAAAGATCAGTTCAAGAAATAATGATTCATAGAATTCTCCTCTAAGGGGCTACACTTGTCCTTTAAACTCATTTTATTAAAATTATTATGAAAAAATGTCAGACAGTCATTAAGGTGCAATGGGGCAGGGGAAAGAATACATCTTTTGAAGAAAAAAATCCTGAGAAGGAATGCTGCTGGATATCGAAGTCTTATAGTGAATATGATTTTCTAAATTAAGAGAAATTTATTACTACTAACAGAATATTATAGTAATTTGAAAATTAAATGATAGATACATCAGGATAACACAAGCATCATAGTTACTAAAAATTTTAAAAAGTCTTAAGGTCCTGATTTATCTTGTACAGTTTGAAACCATGTTATTGCATTTCTATAGTAAACCAAGCGTACACTCAACTTTACTAATTAAAATGAATCTTTAGTACTATCTCTCAAACATTTAGCAAGTTATGAAAGTCTTGAGTTTCCACTGGGATTTTTGTATACTTTATTTACCTAAGTGGGAAAACTGAAAAATAAAAATTTGATAACAAAATCAGATTTTAACTGATTTTTTTTCAGTTTATTGCTAGATTCTAGACACCATCATGAAGAGTAAAGTCCCAGAGATGGTCCAATTAAAAAAATAATAAAACAAAATAAAGCAGCAGCAACTTGAGTATTGTTATTAACATTAACTACAGCGTTAACTACTATTGTTGTTGCCAAATGACAGGCTACATGTTAATTGCCCTATCTGTTTTCTTGCATTTAATCCTGACAATAACTCTCTGAGTTAGGTATTATTATTACTACCATTTTGCAGATAAAGTGGAGCAGCTTGTCCAAGGTTGCAGGATCAGTGAATAGCAAACCTGGTCTTTGAACTTAAGCAGTCGGACTACTGAGCCTGCTTTCATGAATCAAGACTGCAAAGTTTAAAATAGTTTACCAGTTGTACCAATATGGATAGATGAAAGGTTTATTTTTGTCACATTAATAAACTCCTTAATTTGGAGTTCTTAAGTGGATAGTAGTTTAAATAATAAATAAGACCTCCATGTATTACTTCTTTCTTCAAATACTGAAACAATCAGTGTTGCTGAAGTAAATAAAATAGCAGTCATTTCTTACATTTACTAAAATTACAATAATTGACAATACTAATTCTTAATAAAAGAGAACTACCGCATAAATGTGGCAAATCTAAGATAAAGAGAATTAAATAAATCAACTGTTCTAAGAGTCTATTCTAGTATTTTGTTAAAATTTTACAGTTTTCTTGATAACTTTGAACTATTAACAGTATGGTGTTTTCTTTCTTTGCCTGAAGTTGCTGCTTGATTAAAACATTAAGCACAGCAGCATTGTAATGGTGGATCAAAATCAAATATGGAATGCATATATTTCACATAGTTTAAGCAAAGAAGAATTCATCTTAACAAGGCCAACCAAATAACTAAATAAGGTGACGTAGAGAACACTGAATATAATATATCAACAAAGTAATTTTGAATTGCCTCATAGAATTCAGGGATGGAAATAAACAAGTAAAACATCATGTTCATTCTCTGCTGGTGATTATGTATTTTTAAACAAATGGAATGAAAAAAAATAAAACAAAAACCAAACATTGTATGTTTTTACATAGGGCCCCCCCCCCTTTTTTTTTTACCATGGGGAATGTGTTAACTCCTGAAGGACATGAAAGTTATATTAAAACATTATATATATATTTTTCCTATTTATAAACATAAAAGATACTCTTTGTAAAAATATCTAACAATCCAGAAATGTTGTATAAAGAGCAAAAAAATGTCACTCCAGCCACCTGGGATAATTGTACTAATAATCTGTAAAATATTCTTATAAATTTTTCCTCTGCATATAGTAATAAAAATAGAATATATTCTGCTTCCATATTTAGTTATATGCAGATTATATTTATGTGTATATGTATATATCTTTATACATTTTCTTTTTATGAAAATGGGATATTATATCTACTGCTTTGCAATTGACTTTTAAAAAATTTTAACAGTATATTAGGACATCTTTTAATGTCATTACATATGTCCCCCAAAGGCTGCACCTATTCCATTGTATTATAATTTGTTTATCTAATCCTTTATTGATGATATTGGTGTTGTTTCCAGGTTTCCACCATCATACACAGCTAAAATAAATATGCTTGTATATATTAAAGTGGGTAGAACATGGTGACTGTATCAGTCAGGATAAGCCAAATTATGCTTTATTAACAAGCAACCCTAAAGTTTCAGGAACTTTACCCAACATAAATATGTTTCTTGTTTATGCAAAGCACTCTGTGGGTTTAGGTGACTCTTCAGGGCAGTTGTGCTCCATGTGTTGACTTATATCAAGAAGTACTTTTAAGATCATTCGTGACAGGGGATGCACGAGTTAGAGAGTCAGGCACTGGCAATTAAGTCTTTTAATTGGGAGGTTATTTTTGTTACCATTTTATTGACCAAAAGAAATGACATGGTCTTACCTAACTTCATGGGATTGAGGCAGTGTAGTCCTTCTAAGTGCCTGGTAGTAGAGGAGCTCTGAATACTAGGGAATAGAAGAAATGACTATGACAATGACTGATTGATTCATTCATTGATTGTGGAAAATGAGATAGGAGACTTCTTGAGTTTTGTGAGTGTTTTAATATCTGTGACAGTTTGAATTTGGTGAATCACAAAAAGAAAAAGATTATGTTCTTGAACTAATCCATTTCTGTGGGTGTGGGGACTTTTGATTATACCACGTCAATGAGGTGTGACTTGGGTTGGATCTCTGCCCTCTTATGGAACTTTATATGAATGGAAAAACACAGAGAAAGACACACAGAAAAAGGAACCTGCAGTTTTGGTCCTGCTGTGTGAGAGAGAATGGTAAGAGAGAGAGAGAGAGGACTCCAGGTTAGCCTACAGCTGCAGAAAGGCAGAAGAGCCCAAGAGATTGAGAGAGGCCCCAGAGTCAGGAATCAGCAAAGCACAGAGGCACATAAAGAGGCTTCCCAAAGGGCTGAGTCCATGGAGCAGCTCAATGCTGAGAAGATGAGCCCTGCCATATGCCTGATCACCTTGTGCAAGATGCAAGGATCACCAGTAGCTGACTTTGGTGAGAAAACATGGTGCCTTGATTTGGACATTTCATGGACTTGGAACTGTAAACTTTTAGTAAGTAAATAATTGGTGGTAACAAAAAGGTAAATATGAAAGAGACTGTTATCTCAACAGAGAGATAGAGACCAGGATTGGGAAATCCAGAGTTGGTTGCATTCCAGAGTCAGATAATTGGCCTTGGAGCATGATATGGTTCCAGGTGCCAGAATGGGATTATGGTTCAGAAATGCATGATCTCTAGGGGGTATCATGGCATGGCAAGATGGGTCCAGTTGTTATCAACATTTATGAGGGCACAGTGAATTTTCTAATATTAGAAAGGATAAAAGGTGAACATTAGTTTTAAAAAATGTGCAAGATTTGGGAAATTGAAAACATTACACAGTACTAAATACATATCACTAGATGCATTTTTGTTCTGTGAACCTATTGGAATAGAGCTGTTTATTATCCTAAAGTGCCCTCATATAAAAACACTACATCAGACACTTATCCCTTTACTATTATTCAACTTCTACCTTATCTCACTTACCCTTTACAGATGTGTCATGAAATATACATTTAATTTAGTTATGTATATTTATTTCCTCCAAATTACTTTTTTGTTTGTTTAATATAAAAATATAATATTAAAATATTTATTAGTTTATAAATGTAAGCCCATTTATTTGCTTATTTATTTTTACAAAAGTTTCATTGAGATGTAATTCACATGATATAAAATTCACCCTTTTAAAGTATATAATTAAATGTTTTTTTAGTAAATTCACTGAGATGTGCAATCATCACCACTATATAATTTTAGAACATTTTTCATCACCCCAGTGAATAACCTCATAACAATTAGAACTCTCCATTTCCTAACCCACTTATCCCCTGGTGTTTTATTTTGCTAAAGGTTGATGAGAGCAATATACCATAAATGTGTTGGCTTTGAAAATGGGGATTTAGTAGGTTAAAAGCTTATAGTTCTGAGGCTCTGAAAGTGCCCAAATCAAGGCATCATCAGGAGATCCTTTCTCCCCATGCTGCAGCTGTGTGTGTGCAGGCACATGGCAGCATCCACTCATCTCTCCCCTCTCCTCTGGGCCTCATTGCTTTCAGCTTCTGGCTAATGTGGCTTCCTCTCAGAAGTTGATTCTGTTGTGTTCTGTTGATTTCAGCTTCTGGCTCCTGGGGACTTTTCTCTCAGCTTCTGAGCTCCTCTCTATCTCTGAAACCTTTTCCTGTGTCTTTGGCTTTTTATTCCTTCATTTATAAAGGACTCCAAGAAGAGGATTGAGATACACCTAGGGCATGCAATCTAATCAAAGGCCCTTAACTGAGGTAATTTAATCAAAAGTTCCCACCTGCAATTGATTAACATGCACAGGAATGGATTAGCTTTAATGATCCATTTCTGAGTCCACAAAAGACTCAAACCACCACACCTGGCAACCACTAATATGCTTTCTTTCTCTATGAGTTTGCCTATTCTGGACATCTCATATAAATGGAATCATATAATAGGTACTCTTTTGTGCCTGGTTTCTTTTACTTAGCACAATATTCTCAAGATTCATCGATATTGGAGCACAAAGTACTTCATTCCTTTTTTCTTTAAAAATTGTTTTTATATCAATGTTATATGTCATTCAGGTAACACAAGACAGCAACTACGATTACAATAAATCTGCTTTAGTAAGCAGTTACACTCCTCCTACCCGCATATTTTCATTCATTTCTCAATCTTGTGGGATCTGGGATGATGCCCACTCTGACTACTTCAGACTGAGAAGGGATGTAGGTACTATGGGAGAGAGGATTGAAATTGTTTTGCTTGTAGTTGAAAATTCTCCTTCTTTTGGGTTGGGGCTAGTCCAACATCATTATTTTGTTAGTTGTCCAGAGCAGGCCTGAAGAAAGGAGAGTAGGAGTTGGCCACATATTTTCTGGGTTTCAGGGCTCCACCAGCATAGGAATAATCTGAAGGCTTTAAGTCTCTGAGAAATATACTTAACAAGTAAATTTAAAATTATAGGTTCAAATAAAAGAAGTAGAAGAATCATGATTAGGGGATTTATATCTAAGTATAACTATGTTACATTGGGATAATAGCTTCCAAATAGATCTTGCCAAAGGGGTGTTGATTTCATGTGTTTGTGTGGCTTGCCTATGGTGTCTGGACATCTCTAGGGATCTCAGGAGCACTTTTATTTGTAGTTTTGTTTACTGTGGCATTTTGTGGTGTCTGGCTGAGTGTAACCTCCAGAATGACCACCTGACTCACTTTGAAATCTCTTAGCTGTAGAAACTCTATTTTATTTAATGTTTTCCTCCTTTGATCCAACTACACTAACAATAAATCTGCTTTAGTAAGCAGTTACACTCTCCCCACCCCTTTGGAGAAAGATCCAGGTCTTTCTCCAAATGCATTGCTGATTAACCTTTGGTAATAAACCCTTGGTGGCAGGGAGGCTTATCCCTGGGAGACATGTCCCATATCAGGGCAAAGGTTGTGAGTGGATGTGCAGTGTTTGGCTTAGAGAGTGGCCACATTTGAGTAACAAGGAAGTTTTCAGGAGGCAACTCTTAGACATTAATTATAATTAGGCTTAAGTTCTTTATTACAGGAATAAGGTTCATAAGTGCAATCATTATGAGCAAGGTCTTGGCTGATTAGCCTATTTTCCTTTATTGGACAAGACTTATATATTCCAGAGCTTCTAGACATTTTATTTGAGAAAGTAGTAGTACTTCCTCAGGAGAGAAATTTAATAGTTTGTTAACTACCATGCAGGCTTTTATCTATCCAGGAAACATACCCATGGCAACAAGGCTACATTTATCTCCCATAGAAGTATGTAGCTATATAACATTCATGCTGCTTAAAAGGTCCTGTCTATCTAGAACCCTGACCACATAAAATGGTATAACTTGCAGGGAAATTTGCTTGTTTCTGTGACATATAATATTTTTCTAATAATAAGTCCCAAACCCTCCCTATTGTTGACAATTAACATTAGTGTGGTACCTCTGTTACATTTGATGTAATAATGTTAAAATGTTATAGTTAACTATGGTCCATATTTTGCTTTAGGTGCATTTCCTCCCCATATACCACCCTATTATGAATACCTTGTACTTGTGATGTAGTTTTGTTTTAGATCCTGAAGAAATATTGTTATATTAATATTATTAACCCTAATCCTCACCTACCACAGGGTTCACTGTGTTATACAACCCCATGATTTATCTTCTAGCTTTCCTTATAGTAGCATTTGTGACCAAAAACTTCCCCCTTCAACAATACCTACACACATACCTCAGCACTGCCATCTACACTCACAATATTGCACTACCATCACCTCTGTCCACCACCACATGACTACAATCAATCTACTTATAAATTCTACACAGATTAAGCACCAGCTCCCCATTCTCTACCTCCATTCTATCTCCTGGTAGGCTATCTTCTAGACTATGAGTTTGCTTATTATAATTAGCTCATATTAGTGAGATCATACAATATTTGTCCTTCTGTAAGTGGCTTATCTCACTCAACATAAGGTCCTCAAGGCCCATCCGTGTTGTCACATGTGTCAGTATTTCCTTCTTACAGATGAATAATATTTCATCATATGTATATACCACATTTTGTTTATCCATTCATCTATTGGTGGGCTTTTGGGTTGCTTCCATCTTTTAGAAATTGTGAATAATGCTGCTATGAACATTGGTGTGCATATGTCACTTCATGTCCCAGCTTTCAGTTCTTCTGGGTATTTAACTAGCAGCGAGATTGCTCACTCAAATGGCAATTCTTTTTGAGGAACTGCCACACTGTCTTTTTCATTGGCTGCACCATTCTACATTCTCACCAGAAGTGAATGAGTATGCCTATTTCTCCATATCCTCTCCAACACTTGTAAATTTCTGGGTTTTTTTTTTTTTGAAGGCGACTAGTCTACTAAATGGGAAATGGTATCTCATTGTGTTTTTTATTTGCATTTTCCTTATAGCTAATGATGTTGAGCATCTTTTCATGTGCTTTTCAGCCATTTGTATTTCCTCTTTGGAAAAATGTCTCTTCAAATTCTTTGCCCATTTTTTAATAGGGTTGTTTGTCTTTTATTGTTGAGTTGTAGAATCTCTTTATATATGCTGGGTATTATACCTTTTTCAGATATATGATTTCCAAATATTTTCTCCCATTGAGTAGGCTGCTGTTTTACTTTCTTGACAAACTGCTTTCAAAAACAAAAGTTTTTAATTGTGAGGAGGTCCCATTTAGATAATTTTCTTTTGTTGCTTGTGCTTTGAGTGTATAGTTCATGAACTGTTGCCTACCACAAGATCTCATAGATGCTTCCCGACATTTTCTTCTTGGAGTTTTATGGTCTTGGTTCTTATATTTAGGTCTTTGATCCATCTTGAGTTGATTTTTGCATAGGCCGTAAGATAAGGGTCCTTGTTCATTCCTTAGGATATGGATATCCAGTTCTCCCAGCTCCATTTGTTGAAGAGACCATTCTGTCCCAGTTGAGTGGACTTGGCAGCCTTGTCATATATCAATTGGCTATAGATGTGTGTGTCTTTTTCTAAATTCTCGATTTGATTCCATTGGTCAATTTATCTATCCTTGTGCTAGTACCATGCTGTTTTGACCACTGTGGCTTTGTAATATGCTTTAAAGTCAGGTAGTGTGGGACCTCCAACTTCATTTTTCTTTTTCAAGATAGTTTTGGCTATTTGGGGCCCTTTACATTTCCAAATAAATTTGATAATTGGCTTTTCCATTTCTGCAAAAAAGGCTGATGGAATTTTTATTGGGATTGTGTTGAATCTGCAAACCAATTTGGAAAGAATTGACATCTTAACAATATTTAGTCTTCCAACCCATGATCATGGAATGTCCTTCCATTCATTTAGGTCTGCTTTGATTTCCATTAGTAATGTTGTGTAGTTGTCTGTGTCCTAGTCCTTTATATCCTTAGTTAAATTTATTTCTAGATATTTGATTCTTTTAGTTGCTATTGTACATGGATTTTTTTTCTTGATTTCCTCCTCAGCTTTCTCATTACTAGTATATAGAAACACTACTGACTTTTGCGTGTTGATTTTGTATCCTACCATTTTGCTGAACTCGTTTTTAAACTCTTGTAGGTTTGTTATAGATTTTTGGGTGCTTTCTATAAGTAGGATCATGTCATTTGCAAATAGTGAAAGTTTTACATCTTCCTGTCTTATTTGGATGCTTTTCATTTCTTTTTCTTGCCTAATTTCTCTAGCAAGAACTTCTAACACAATGTTGAATAGTAGTAGTGACAGTGGGCATCCCTATGTCATTCTGGATGTTAGTGGGAAAGCTATCAGTCTTTCATTATTGAGTATGATGTTATCTGTGGGTTTTTCATATATGACCTTTATCATATTGAGGAAGTTTACTTCTATTCTTATCTTTTGAAGTGTTCTTATCAAGAAAGGATACTGGGGGGCCAGCTGTATAGCCCAGTGGATAGGGCGCCGGTACACCACATGGGAGGTCCCGGGTTTGGTTCCCAGGGACCTCTCTGAGTGGGCAACGGCCTTGAGAAAGGCAAGCCACCATGGGCGGGGCAAAGCCACCATGGGCAAGGCAAAAAGCCGCCACGGGCAGGGTGGAGCCGCCATGGGCAGGGCAAGTCACCCACGAAACATGGAGCTGTACTGCCCATGAAACACGGAGCTGAGCCGCCCGTGAAACATGGAGACATGGAGCTGTGCTGCCCACAAAACACGGAGCTGAGCCACCCGCGAAATGGAATGGAGCCACCCACAAGCAGGGCAAGCTGCCTGCGTGGAGGGCCAACTCGGTGCGTTGCTGCAAAACGGGGGGAGACAAGAAGCAGACATAGAAGAACACAGAAAAATGAACACACAGCAAGAGCAAGCAGAAAGGGGGGGGGATATGTAACAAAAAAAAAAGAAAAAGAAAAAGAAAGGATGCTGGATTTTGTTGAACACTTTTTTTCTGCATTGATGGAGATGATTATGTGATTTTTCTTCTTTGCTTTGTTAATGTGGTGTATTACATTAATTGATTTTCTTATGTTAAACCACTGTTGAATAATTTGATTAAAACCCAATTGGTCATGGTGTATAATTCATATAATGTGTTGTTGGATTCTATTTGCCAGTATTTTGTTGAGGATTTTTGCATCTAAATTCATTAAAGAGATTGTTACATAATTTTCTTTTCTTATGGCATCTTTTCTGGCTTTGATATTAGGGTGTTGTTGGCTTCATAGAATGAGATAGGTAATATTCCCTCCTGCTCAATTTTTTGAAGATTTTGAGTAGGATTGGTATTAGTTCTTTTTGGAATGCTTGGTAAAATTCACCTGTGAAGCCATCTGGTCCTAGGCTCTTCTTTGTTGGGAGGTTTTCGATGACTGATTCAGTCTCTTTACTTGTGATTGGTCTATTGAGGTCTTCTATTTCTTCTAGAGTCAGTGTAGGTTATTCATGTGTTTTTAGGAATTTATTTATTTCATCTACATTGTCTAATTTGTTGGCATACAGTTGTTCATAGCATCCTCTTATGGTCCTTTTTATTTCTTTGGGGTCAGTGGTGATGTCCCCTCTCTCATTTCTGATTTTATTTATTTGCATCTTCTCTCTTTTTTCTTTCTTAGTCTAACTAAGGGTTTGTCAATTTTATAAATCTTTTCAAAGAGCTAGCTTTTGATTTTGTTAGTTCTCTCCATTGTTTTTTTATATTCAATTTCATTTGTTTCTGCTTTAATCTTTGTTATTTCTTTCCTTCTGCTTGCTTTGGGATTGGTTTGCTTTTCTTTTTCTAGTTCCTTCAAGTGTGCAGTTAGGTCTTTGATTTTTAACTCTTCTTTTTTACTGTGGACATTTAGGGCTATAAATTTCCCTTGAAGCACTGCTTTTGATGCACCCCATAGGTTTTGAGATGTGCTCTCATTTTCATTTACCTCAAGATGTTTACTGATTTCTCTTGCAAGTTCTTCTTTGACCCACTGATTATTTAGAAGTATGTTGTTTAATTTCCATATATTTGTGAATTTTCCAGTTTTCCACACTTTATTGATTTGCAGCTTTATTCCATTATGATTAGAGAAAGTGATTTGTATAAGTTCAATCTTTCTAAATTCCTTGAGATTTGTTCTATGACCTAACATGTGGTCTATCCTAGGGAATGATCCATGAGCACTCTTGAAGAATGTATATCCCGCTGTTTTGGGGTGCAATGTTTTGTATATGTCTGTTAAGCCTAGTTCCTTTATCATTTTATTTAAGAGCTATGTTTCTTTATTGGTCCTCTGCCTAGATGTTCTGTATATTGCTGAGTGGTGTATTGAAGTCCCCCACTACTTTTTCACCTCAGTTTTGCTAACGGTTGCCTCATGTATTTTGGGGTAACTTGGTTAGTTGCATAAATATTTATGATTGTTCTTTCTTCTTATTAGATTGCCCTTTTATTAATATATATACTGTTCTTCTTTGTCTCTTATAACAGCTTTGCATTTGACATCTATTTTGTCCGATATTAAAAGTATAGCTATTTTTTTGGTTACTGTTTGTGTGGACTATTGTTTTCCAGCCTTTCACTTTCAGCCTATTTGTGTCCTTAGGTCTAAGGTGAGTCCCTGTAGACAGCATATAGATGGATCATGTTTTTTATCCATTTTGCCATTCTGTGTCTTTTAATTGAGGAGTTTAATCAATTAACATTCAATGTTATGACTGTAAAGGCAATATTTACTTCAACCATTTTATCCTGAGGCTATTAGATGCCATATTTTTGTCACTTTTATTCTTTTAGTTACATTCGCTAATTATCTTCATTTATACACTCTCCTCCACACATCTCTTACCTGTCTTTTCCTTTCATCCTGCAGAGCTCCCTTTAGTATTTCTTGTAGGGTGGGCCTCTTGTTTATGAACTCTCTCAGTTTCTGTTTATCTGTGAATATTTTAATCTCTCCCTCATTTCTGAAGGATAATTTTGTCTGATACAGAATTCTTGACTGGCCATTTTTCTCTTATATACCTTAAGTATGTCATACCACTTCCTTCCCACTTCCATGATTTCTGATGATAAATCAGCATTTATCTTATCAAGCTTCTATTGTATGTGATGGAATGCTTTTCTCTTGCTGATTTCATGTTTCTCTCTTTATCTTTGACATTTGACAATCTAATTAGTATGTTTCTTGGAGTATTTTTGTTAGAGTATATTCTGTTTGGAGTATGCTGTCCTTCCTGGACATGTCCATCATAAGAATGTGGAAATTTTTGGACATTATTTCCTCAAACACTCACTTATTAGAAAGTCACAGTAATCAAAACATGGTACTGGCACAAGGACAGGCATCTAGACCAATGGAATCAAATTGAGAGTTCAGAAATCCACCTTCACATTTGTAACCATCTGATTTTTGACAAGGGGGCAAAGGCCACTCAATTAGGAAAGCATAGTCCTTTCAACAAAGGGTGCTGGGAAAACTGGATCTTCATTTTCAAAAAAGGAAGGAGGACCCCTACCTCACACTATATACAAAAATCAACTCAAAATGAATCAAAGAACCTAAATATAAGAGCTAAAACTATCAAATTCTTAGAAGAACATGTAGGGAAGCATGTTCAGGACTCTCTGTTAGGAAATGGTTTCTTAGACTTTATGACTAAAGCACAAGCAACACAAGAAAAAATAGAAAATTGAGACTTATTCAAAATTTAAAAAGTTTGTTCCTCAAAGGACTTTATCATGAAAGTAAAAAGCCAACCTACACTGGAGTTCTATGTATTGTTTCTGTATTATTTTTGCAATTTTCCTGTAAGTTTGAAATTAGTTCAAAATAAAAAGTTCTTTTTTAAAAGGACATCTAATGTAATGAGAAACTATATTTAGAAACCATATATCTAATAAAACATTCATACCAAGTGTATATAAAGAAATCCTTCAACCCAACAAAAAAAAGACAACCCAATTGAAAAATCTGCAGAAGACTTACGCAGACATCTCTCCAAAGAAGATACACAAATGGCCAGAAAGCACAAGAGAAGATGTTCAGAATCATTAGCCATCAAGAAATGCAAATCAAAATCACAATGAGATACCATTTCACGCCTATTAGAATGGCTGCTATTAAAAAATATGGACAATAACAAGTGTTGGAAAGAATGTGGAGAAATAGGAACAGTCATTCTTTGCTGGTGGTAATGTAAACTGGGGCAGCTGCTGTGGAAGACAGTTTAGTGGTTTCTCAGAAAGCTAAGTATAGAAATACAATATGTATTAGCTGATGCAAAGTACCAGATATCTGTTGACTTTTATAAAGGATATTTATTTGGGGTAGAGGCTTATAGTCACAAGGCCCTAAAGAGTCCAACTCAAGGCACCATAAGAGGTACTTTCTCACCCAAAGTCTGTTGCCATGTGTTGACACAAGATGGCACATGATGTCTGCAAGGGTTCAGCCTTCCTTCTTCCTCTTAAGGCTCCGTGGTCCCAGCTTCTTTCAGTCTCAAAGTGTAGGATGGCATAAGGCTCATCTCTCTTCCTGGGGCTCATTTTTTTCCTGGGCTCAGCTGCTCTGGTCTCTTCACAAGGTCAGCTGTAAACTATCAAGCTCATCTCTCTTCCTGTGGCCTCTGCTGTGTCTAATGAGCTGAGCTGTCCCTATTCCCCTGTGTTCTTCTCCTGTGTGTCTACTTTCATGTGAGAGTCTGTTTTATCAGCCCAAGGGGGCTGGGTCTCAATGATGAGTCACACTTTAATGATGTGGTTGAATCAAAACCCTAATATCAACATAATTTAATCAGATGTCTCAGCTGAATCTAATACAATCAAAGGTTATTGCACTCAGAGAATCAGGCTAGTTTGCAAACATAATCAATATCTCTCTTTAGGTATTCATAAATAATATCAAACTGCCACACCATATGACTGGCAATCCCACTACTAGATATAATCCAAAAGAATTGTAAGTAGGGACTTGAACAGATATGTTCACACTGATATTCATAGCAGCATTATCCACAATTGCCAAAAGATGGAAGCAACCCAAGTGTCCGTTAACCAATGAACGGATAAACAAAATGCAGTATATACATACAATGGAATATTATTCGGCCATAAATAAGAATGAAGTTCTGATGTATGCAACAACGTGGATGACTCTTAAAGTGAAATAAGCCAGACACAAAAGGACAAATACTACATGATCTCAATGAGTTGAAACAAATTAGAACAAGTCAAATCACAGAATCAGAATCTAAAATATAGTCTACCAGGGGATGGGATGGGGATACAGAAAAGGATTTAAATGTACAAGGTTCCTATGTGGAATAATGGAAATATTTTGGTAATGGATAGTCTTGATAGTAGCACAACATTGTCAATGCAATTAACAGCACTTAAATCATATCTGAATATGATTAAAAGGGGGAGATATTAGATTGTATATATGGTAACAGAAAAAAAATTTTTTAAATCTATGAAATTATACTACAAAAAAGTGAACCCTAAGTTAAACCATGGACATTAATTAATAGTACAAATATAAAAATGTGCTATCATCAATTTTAACAAATATTCCACACCAATGCATGGTGTTGGTAGTGGGGTGGTATATGGGAATACTGTATTCTATGCATAATTGTTGTATAAACCCATAACTTCTCTCGGTAAAAGGAAAAAAAGATGTGGTTGATGGGGTCAACTGCTCAACAGAGAAGAAAAAAGGGTGATTCTGAAAATACCATTTGATTTGGTGAATAGGAGATTAGTGAGCTGGGAGCAACAGACATTCAAGGCATACTCCAAGGAGTTAAGCAAAGAGAAGAGGAAGTGAGGTATCTAAAATAGACTATTCTTGTCAAGATTAATGCCCATGTGAGTACAGTAAATGTAGAGGCAAAATATGCCCTGAAAAGAGAAAAAGGTCAAAGAGATCATCTATTGGATGATATATGGCTGGATCAAATAGGAAAAATATTGTCTGAATGGGAGCCAGTTTGCAGAGAAGCATGAATGTTGAGTTATGGCAGGGTATATAAACATTGACAGTAGCAATGCAGAGCAGATTGGAAGAAGCTTGAAAGGGAATTTTAATTATCTAATGTGGTAGGGAAGGTTCTAGAAGGACCCAGGGCTAGGTGTAGAGAAAATCCTGGGGCTTTATTGTATGGTACAGGTAGTAGGTCACAGAAGCAGTTGGCATTGGTGGGGTCTAATATGTGGAGGAAAAGAGCAGTCTTGAGAGAGATGGCAGGGAGTATTATTTAGAATTAAAGGGGAAAGGCTCCAAGAGTCTGCTTGTTTAGTTTTACATTTTTGCTCACTTAATAGCTCTGTGACTTTGAGTAAGTGACTTACCCTCTCTATGTCTGTGTCCACATCTGTAAAATCATTATAAAAGTTAATATTAACCGAGTGCTTACCACATATTGTCTTATATGCTGAATGCTTTACTTGCATCATCAATCATATTTAATTCTCACATTGACCCTATGAAGCAGATATGATTTTTTGGGGGTTGGGGGAGGTACTGGGGATTGAATCCAGAATCTCGTACATGTGAAGCAGGTGCTCAATCACTGAGCTACATCCACTACCCAGATATGATTTTATGGTGTTTCTTGGACCATGAATGAGCCAATACATACATGTAAAGCATTAGTCAACTATCTGTCGCATAATACATATTCAATAAATGTTAACTATTGATAGGTTTCTATCATTGCTAATTAAGATTCTTAAAGAAAGCAGCATTTAGAGTGTCTGACAAACATTTGGCACCAGAATCATCCACGAGGATGCAGGGTTCAATGGGAAGGGGGCATACAAGTAGTTAGACAGCGCTCTAACTCCAGAGATACATGTAAATAAATAATTATAATACTATGTTGGGATGTCGTGGTGCACTGCCTAGATTCCCCCATTTTCCTCCTCTCTATCAGGACCAAAGCATTTATTTTCTACCTTCTGGAGTGTTAGTGGCTTATTAGTCTCAGTTGGGTCTCTCTCTGGGAATAGCTGTCAGATGAAAGGAGTTCACCTATCTCAGTGGGGTAGCGCACATGCAGTATGTGGTCCATGTGGTGGTGGAGGTATAAGCATCTTGTCCCTTTGCTCCAATTGTGGGACAAATCTGAAAGACCATGCCAATTCCAGACTTTCCCATGGGATTGGGTGAAGTCTTTGCTGTGACTGCATTGTAGTTCAATTTCTCTCTTTGCTCAATCCTAATTCCTCCACTCTCCATAGATCCCAAGTTCTTCTCCAATATACTTTCTGCATGCAAATCATCATCTCAGAGTCTTTACTATGAGAAAACCTACCTGTTTTAGTTTCCTCATTGCTAAAGCACATAGCATGCAATGGGTTGGCTTAAAAAATGGGAATTTATTGGTTCACGGTTTTGAGCCTAGGAGAAATCCAAATCAAGGCATCATCAAGGTCATGCTTTCTTCCCAAAGATTGGCATTCTGGGGCTGGCTGCTAACAATCTTTGGTTCTGGCCTCCTCTGTCATATGGCCATCCACATGGCAACCTCTCCTGGTCTCCCTTCTTTATCAAGTTCTGTTGACTCTCAAATTCTTGCTTACCATGGCTTTCTCTCTGTCTGAATTTCATTCTGCTTGTAAAGGACTCCAGTAATAGGATTAAGACCATCCTCATTGAGTTGGGCCAATGAAGTAACTGAAGTAAGTTCATCAAAAGGTCCTACTTACAATGGGTTTGCACTCAAAGGAATGGATTAAGTTTAAGAACATGATTTTCTGGGGGTACACAGCTCCAAATGATCACACTACTTAAGACAGTATGGATAAGAGTGGTCCAAGAAAGCAGAGTTTAAAATGGAGTCTGAATAGAGTTGGATCACTTATTAGCCAGTTGGCTATGAGGATCCAATCACTGATGGTAGGTAGAGCACTGAGGGCCCTTGGCATTCTGTGGGAGTACAGTTTTTAAAACTATAACCAGCAGCAAATTGAGATGGGATAGTGATGAGATACAACCAGGAGGGAATGCTTTGCTTTGAGTAATTTCTTAGGTTTTTCAGAAGTTGGAGGAGTACTCATTATATGGAAAATAGAATCAGATGCTTTTGCTGAGTGCCACTGATGAACTGGAGAAATTAAATGAAAACCAGGGGGATGAATTACCTGTTAAAGGTAAAGTGTGACAGTCAGAGGGAGTGCATCTTGGCAGCATATAATATGACATCTTCTGTAGCAGGAGAATAAAGAAAGCTAGTATTAGGCCAAAGAGTTAATTGTAAGAGGTCAGAGATTTAATGACAATTCTCAGCCTCAACAAGTCTGCTGTGCTAAAGTTAGAACACTGGCTGGGAAGGAGTGGGACCCTTAGACTTGGGATGTGGATATATGGGTTGAAACACTTGAAAATCTTGAAACTCCAGATTCCCCTGAATCCTTTGGGCTTACTTTTCCCTCCTAAAGGCTATCTCCTCTGAACCCTTTGGGCCTGCAGAAATGGCTTACATTCTCTCCTAAAGGCTATCTCCCTACTCTCTACTTTCTAATTTCAACTTGAAGAGGATACAGAGGCCTCCACCTTGCAATGTAAGAAGCTCTTCCTTCCTCCTCCCACTAATCCTTCCCCCCACCTCCTTCTTCCAGACTGATAACTAGGATCAGGTTACAACATATCACAGCTGGGAAAGTACTGGGTCTGCTAAGTGAGGACAGGGGTTATCTACCAAAGGAGTTATAAGACCTGTATGGATTGACAGTAGACAGAAGAATGTAAATGTTAGAAAAGCAGGGGAGGAACATTGATTAAGAAGGGTTTTATTATATTGGAGCATTCTCCTGTGATATTAGATTTTATATGTTGGTAAGTACCCTGGGAGATGGTGCTAACACACTGCTAGGATGGTTCTTGGAAGTCTGGAGAAATTGATGGTCTCCAGTAAATGAAGCATAAATGCCATAACTTCCATGGCAAGGAATTGAAATAGAGATCAAATCACTCAGGGAAGTGAGCATAGTAAAAGGAATGAAACTACAAAAAGCTGGAAAACCCACTATATGACGTTGTTCTGCAGTAGAATCCAGAGAGAAATCACTGAGTTTACGAAAGTGATAAGGAATATGGTGGTGAGAGGGACACCTACGTCAGTGAAAATCTCACTGGCAACTCTCCTCTGTTAGCCAGAGATGACAGTAGGAGATGGTGTTATAGAACTGGGCCCAC
>PVKH010003713.1:0-24470 GCA_004027955.1 Chaetophractus vellerosus
ACTTTTACTCTTGCTAAATACATCCATTGGAAATTTTTTAGAAGGGATTTTATGGTGTTTGCATGTCTGGAAAAACATTCTTTTGCCTACATTCTTGAAAGACAGTTTAATCTTTATACAGTTCTAGATTAATAGTTTTTCTCCTTCTGTACATTAACACTGTCAGCCCATTGTTTTATATAATTTATTGTTATTGATAAGAAGCCAGTTGCTGTCAATGTAATGGCAATTTCTCATTTCTTAGTGGAAGGATTCAAGATTTTCTCTATATCCTAGCATTCTGCAGTTTACTGTGATGTGTGTGTGTGTGTGTGTGTGTTTTGTTTTGTTTTAAACTCTGCTCAGCACTTTCAAATCAAGGATTACTCTTGATTATATTGTCTTTTTTACTTCTTGAAAATGCCCAGCATTTGTCTATTCATTTTCTTTTTTATTAGAGAAGTTGTAGCTTTACAGAAAAATATTGTCTTTTCTTAATATTGCTTTTCTGCCATTTCACTATTTTCTTCTTCTGGAAATCATGTTAGAATTCTATTGGAGATTCTTTATCATACCCTGTGTTCCAACTGTTCCTTTACAGGTTTTACATTTTCTGTATCTGTCTGATGAAATCCCAGAGTAATATTTTCTAATTCATTATTTTAAAAATATCAACTATGTGGTGGTCATACTCATTGAGACATAGGTGTATGATCCCCTTCTCTAGAGTGCGGGTTGAACCTGTGACTTTTTCTTAATTGATTGAATGTGATAAAAGGTAATGAGACATTATTTCCTTGATTATCTTCAGTTATGTAAAAATCTGTCTTAGCAGAGTGGGGTGAAAGGCTCTCCTGCTGACCTTGAAGAAGTAAGCTTTCATGCTATTATCTGCCTGTGGAGAGGACCATGTGGCAAGGAACTTAAGCTGTCCTCCAGGAACTGAGGGCCTCTGTCCTACAACTACAAGGAAATGAATTCTATCAGCAACCACATGAGCTTGGGAAAGAGCCTGCCTGACTTCTTGTTTGCAGTCTTATCAGTCCTGAGCAGAAGATTCAGCTAATCCTTGCCCAGAATCCTGTCCCACAAAAGCTGTAAGATAATAAAGGGTCCCCTTCTAAGCTACCAAATTTGTGGTAATTGGTTATGTGGCTATAGAAAACTAATACAGACTGTGTCCCTCCCAAAGTTTTTCATTTTAGTTTTTAAAAATATTTCAATGAATATCTATTTTTCTTTACCACAATTTTGGATTGTTTTAATACCCACCACTTTTTGTTTCATTGCCACTTGGTTTTGTTTCTATTTTATTGTTCTAAATAATATTTGATAGATATTATTATTTCATTTACCTCAATGAAGACCCTAAAATACATACTTTAAAATCTTTTAAAATTGTTCTATTAACTTAATTACATATAGATTGAATTTTCTGATTATTTCTATTTTTGGCTATCTTTCTTAATATTGGGTTTCATGTTTTTGGATTTTTGGTTAGCAGACTTACGTATGCAGAGGTTTTTAAAATTTTCCTTGGTCATGGGTAGTGGGTGTGTGGGGGTGTATGTGTGTGTGTGTGTATGTGTGTATAGTTTTCTCCACCCAGAAGTTCCTGGAGCTCCAAGGCCAGAAGCAAGTGTTAAGGTGTAGCACTGGGGCTTCTGCCATGGGGAGATTTTGGAAATATCACTGATTTAGATGTCATCCCAGCAGGTTGCTTGACTCATTCGCTGGTAGAAGGGCTTTGTTTGTGTTCTCCACCTTCCTAGGCATGCAGCTTGTTCTAAACCACAGCCCCATAGCAATTCTCAGCAACTTCTCTTAAGAAAGAAATTGCATTTGAACTTCTAGTTTCAAGCAGTGAGCATGGTCCCAGACCTTGCATCTGTGCAGCTCCTTTAGCACAATTTTCCTCAGTGCAGCCAGCACCTGGTGCTTCTGCTGGTCAGCATCTGACTTCAGCCCTTGTTTATCAATTTCCATCTCTGATCTTTTTCTCATCTGTAGAGTTGTTTATCTTGTTTTAATTGTGGTCATGGCTTTTTAGCATAGTCTTTTTGTTTTAAAATTATTTACCATCGTTAGGTATTTGGAGTATGCTATGCGGGAGTTGGGGAAAGGGAAAATGATCTTCAGCTATTACATGTCAGTGTTTACTAGTGAAAGAGCCAGAAATCCATTTCAATAGAGCCATTCTCTTTCTTCTTTCCTTCCATCCTTTTTTTCTTAATATAAAACACGTGTTGTACATTGGTTAATTTTTATACTTCTGATTACTTAAGCTAATATTTGTATTCATTCTCTTAATCATACAAACTTGGTTATTAGGGCTTGTACAAGATTTGGAGTGGCAAAAATTGAGATCAAACACATACATAAGATTTAATAAGCTCAAACTTATGTCACTTGGCTTCATTTTATGGTTACATAACTATGGGGACTTGATTAAGAATAGAAATGCCTCATATTGACTCAAGTTCACCCTCTTTGTTAACTCAAAAGCTGGATGGAGTGGAGGAATTGTTTAGGGCAAACCCTGTTCTGGTTTACTGCCCCTCTTGGAAAATTTGAGCTTTGATATTCTCACCCTTTTAAAATAAAAACACCAAAATTATGGAGCTAAAGTCAAATGTAAAATTAAGCATATTTCCCCACCCCACCCATATCTCTGTTATCAGAAAGTCTTACCATCAAGGGTGTCTTACAATCACTGTTGACCAGGGGACAGTTGTGCTGCAGTTGGCATTGATTACACTTGCACATATGTCCACTTTCTGCTTTTCCTCAGTTCTGCACTGAGGCCTTGAATAGCCAAAGAGAATGGCTCCAATTCCCATTCCACATGCTTTGTGAAGTTCAGAGCTGCACAATGCTCTCTTTCCTTGAAGAGGGAAGGACCTACAATGTCTGGAGGGCAGACATTGTTCAGTTCAATTTATGTTGGTTCAAATTTTTTGTCGTCTGGTCCCACATGTTGCTTGTGGTTTTGAGATTACTTCTTTTTCATATGTGAAAAAAAAACATTTCTTGTATCATGCATTGCCAAAACAATGTTAATATATAAAATAGGCTTTTAATGAAGTTTTTGAGTTAAAAGAAATCAATTATAGCAATTAAAATAAAAAGTAATAAGTTACAGATCCCCAAACCTCCTTTTTCCTAAGGAATTTCCCACGGGCCATGTCCTTCCACAGATTCTAACCCCTAGCTCTGTCGCTGTGATTCTTTCATTTCTGGACCTTTTACTTATCATCTATGTCAGGATTTTACTCCCCTCTCTAAGTACCAGCCAACAACCCCAAAAGTCCTGTTATTTGTTGTCCAGTGATATTTATAAGCGTTTTTTTTAAATGTCATCCACTAGGCTATACCTAGTAGATTTTTACTTTCTCAATTATTACTCCCTTTAAGACAAAGGCATTTGCCTTTTAAAAAAATCGTCTATTCTGGAGATAAATTATCACCACTCTCTTAGAAGACATATGCAACTGCAATTATTTTTAATACTAAACCATTTTCCCTTATTCATTATTTCTATACACCTGCCTACCAATGGGCTTTATGATTTGGATGTCCTATAATATCTCAAATTGAAAATGTTAAAAATGATAAAAAGCTGAACTCATCACAAAGACCTATAAAATCTGTTTCTTTTCTGGTATTTCATATATCAGCACACACCTAATTACCCAAACTTATACTATGGCATCCTCCTGTAGTCTTCCCTCTTACTCAACCCCTAATTCAATCACTATAGTCTCTCCATTCTACATGTTGTTGAGCTCCGAAATTTGCTACTAATCAATAGAAGATGACAAAGATGATGGGATGTTACACCTGGAATTATGATACATTATATATGACTACCTTTCAGACTTGTGTACTCTCTTTTTTCTCTCTATTGCTGGCTTTGAAATGCAAGCTACCATGAATTCTACAGACAAGAAAATGAATTCTGCCAACAACTTGAGGAAACTTGCAAGCAGTTTTTCCCAGATGAGCCTCTGATGAGAATTCAGCCCTGGCAAACATCTTGATTTAAGCCTCGTGGGACCCTAAAGAGAGGACCCAGTTAAGCCGTGCTTGTTGTTGTGAAACTGTGTTGTTGTTGTTTTAAGCTGCTAAGTTTATGGCAATTTGTTATGCAGCAATAAATAAATAATAGAGTGTTTAAATAAAAATTATGATCATGAGGAAAAAAATCTATTAATGATTTACCGTTTCTACCACAATTAAGCTGAAACTCTGTCAACAAAACACTACTCCCTGACCCTTACTTAGCTCTCTATGCTTGCAGAATTCCTTCTAGTTTATTGAATGAACCATTTTTCCTTTCTCTCCAAACATTTGCACATATTCTTCTTTATCTTTCAATTCCTCTTCTCTGGCTGCTCCTCTACACCTCCCCCTCTCCACCCCCCGACATTCCCCTTCCTTTTGTGTAACTAATTCCTACTCATAAGTTTAATTTCCAGTTTAGATTTATTTCTGGGAAGCTTTCTTTGTCCCAGGAAGTTGTATTAGGCCCTCCTTCTTATTTTTCCTAAGATAATGCTTTTATACTTCATTATAATTGCTTGTTGAATTGTCTGTGTTTCTCACTAGAGTCAATGATCCATGAAGGGAAAGATATGCTAGTCTTGCTCCTAAGCATATCCTCAGTGCCTGACTCAGGGTAAGAGATTGTTAATTATCTGTACCATGAGTAAATGAATGTGTTACTACAAAATAGAGACTAAATTGGCTTGACAAATATCACTTCTGGTATCAAAAATTAGAACTGTAAAACACTTTCTTGCTAGGAGGTAATAGGAATTTTTATATTATGCAATTCCATGGCCACTCCTAAAGCTTAGACTTGTTCCCCATTCTTTTATTTCCTTGCAACCTTGACTAGATTTTTTCCTTTATCTATAACACTTCTCATATGTACTGTATTCTTTGGCGTTCTCCCCACCAACATGGTCTCTCTTTCTCTCACAAGTCATGTCCCCGCATACTTTTCTTTTAAGAAAGCATTAGCAATAGTGACAAAAGTTGGAAAGTTATTAAACTTAAATAATTTCTTTGCGTTTATATAGTCATGGCTTATCAAAATTTACTGACTCCCTTCTGAAAATGTAGCAGAATTCCTCTTTGAATTTTTAACTTTTGAGTTCATTCCTGAAGACAGAGCACAATGAAATACATTTCTGAGGACAGGATTCAATGAAAAATCTATTCTTAAATTGTGACCTCAAAGACAAGGATGTATTGATTTCTCTCTTTTTTCCTATCTTTCCAATGAGATATCAAGACAGAAAATTAAGTATTTTTTTGTATCTCAATCAGTAATTTGTACCTCTGAAGATTTCCATTTTATCAAGGCCTCTACTTTATCAAGAGCAATACTGTTGAATCATTTTTCTTAGACATTTCCTAAAATTACTGCTAAAATTTATAACATTAATCAGAATATATTTAGAATACTTTGAATAAACTGTGATTTTGGTTGTAATATCTCAATATTATTGTGATGATTCCGGAATACAGAAATTAGCTTCCATAATTAGAATCAGATAGGAAGAGTAAGTCATACTTATGATATTTCTTCCTGAGTGGTTTTAAATGAAAAGACCATTAAATTAATAAATAAAGTGGTTAGTTCACATTAGACAACCACAACACACTCTTGCATAAAATATCCAGGAAAAAATAACAGTTTTTTTTTTATTTGTGCAGAATAAACTCATCTGGTATTCCAAACCAGTCAGGTCCGGGAAGGAAACGGTAAACTTGAAGCAAAAATAAGAGCAACAACAACAACAACCTCCATATGAAGAATTCCCTTTCCTATGTGTCATATTTCTAATATTTGAAAAATAAAAATAAGTGCCTTAATCTTCTACAGTGTAAAGAGTTTTTTAATGACAAAATAAATAAAAAATAATATATCTTGTTTTTATGGATGATGTTCTACTGATGACATTTTAAAATTTTTTCTTTATGACTCTTATGAAAATCTGAGAGCTTCAAAATAAGAAAGGGTCTTTCCTGCATCAATGGTTAAACATAGAGATGCATATTTTACAGTGCCTTTAATGATGAAGGGTTTTCTACAGTATAATTTACTTTATATGTAAGAGTCTTGACCATACCACGAGGATTATGTTTTTAAAAAATAAAAGGATCAGTGGGAGTACCTCTAGACTTCTACTTTGAAAATAAATCACGAGTCAGACTACTTAAACCTCATGAAAAACTAAAAATATTGTTTCCTGGTAATGGATATGAAATAGCTTATTGACTTATTTTCAATATTTCCATTTTCCCTCCAGAGGATTCAAACATATTTAACTGTGATTTGTTGAAAATATCCTAAAAATTGATTGCTACTATTATAATCTATTTGTAGAGTCAAAGAAACCAAACAAAAAACTCTACTAGAGTAAAATCGATTTTTAGATAGGTATAATTTAATTTTAAAGTACAACTTCAAATAATACATTCACTGACATTGATAAGTATTGATTTTATACTTTATATATTGCAGAAGATTCCAACTTATATCAGGCACAATTCAAAAATTCATGGGCTGTATAATCTAGAGGTAGTAAAATGGACTCTGATACAAGGTAGTATGTACCTCATGAGTAGTATAAACTATGTTTACAAGATGGATGGAATGCAAACAGCTATGATGAATTAGGAAGTTATATTGAATCTGGTGATACTTATGCATTCATTGGACCTTGAAAGAAGGTTGTTTTAGTTTCCTTGGCTTTCAAGCAAATGGGTTGGGTTAAACAATGGAAATTTATTTGCTCATGGTTTGAGTCTGGGAAAAAGTCCAAATCAAGTCATCACCAAGGCAATGCTTTCTCCCCGAAGTCTATGGCATGATGAGGCTAGCTGCTGGCAATTCTTGGTCCTAAGCTTGTTACATGGCAAGGGAAATGGCAGCATCTCCTGGCCTTTCCCTTCTCTACCAGGTTCTAATGATGGTCAGAGTCTTGCTTCTTGTAGCTTTCTCTCCCTCTGTCTCCATTTCATTCTGCTTATAAGGGACTCCAGCAACGGGATTAAGACCCATCCTGATTGGGCTCTACCACCCCTTAACTGTAGCCTCATCAATAGGTCCTTGTTACAATGGGTCCATACCTACAGGAATGGGTTAGATGGAAAAATATGCTTTTCTGAGGTACATATGGCTTCAAACCACCACAAACGAGTAAGGCTTCAAAGGAAAAATGTGAGAGTAGAATGACATTTTAGGTAGAGAGAGAGGCTTGAGCAAATTCATCTAGATGGGAAAGTACTATAGACTGGTAAATCTTATTAATTGGCATATTAACTGGAACTGAGGTCTCTGCTTTGTGCTCCATAGTAGCCTTTAAATGAATGATTCAAAAACAGTAAGCAAACCTTATCCCAATGTGTAAACCAAAAAACCAACCAAAGTTGATGCCCTGATAATGATCTGCCGAGGCTTAATCAAAAGAAATTCTGTGTGGTAAGAGATAGTTGATTTTGATTATAAAATGAATTTTTGGGTGTAATTATAGAAATATCAATAAGAAATGCAAAACCCTTTGGACTGATCAAAGACCTAGAAGTCAGGTACTTAGAATTCAAACCCCAACTCTCAATTCAAATCCCAAATATTTTATAGATTCATTCTGTCACTAAGGACCAACCACTCCAACTTGGTTATTGTGGCCATAGCAAAATGTTTGCTAAATGAACGACTGCTTTGAAATCTATTATATTAGAAGTCCTAAGGGGTCTTTCTGATCCCCCCAATCATGCTGAGTTATGGAAGGATGCCCTAACTGAAATCCATACTGCCAACTCCTTTGCAGAGCTAGCCAATAAACATCAGGAAAAGACAGGATTCTCAGCAAGAGTCATTAGTTTTACTAAATAACCAATTGTCAAAACAGAAGTATGAAACTGTAACCAATACTATTTCCCTCTTCTTTCTTCCATATCCAAATGTCCCTGCTTTCTTGCAGAAAAAGAACACTGTTGGAACATTATGTAAATTGGCTTCTTAAATCTATAGGGATATGCAAACAAATGATCTATCAAATGCAAATGTGCGCTGTTGTGGTCTGGTGGTGTGTGTTTAAACACTGTTTGAAGTAGAACAGCCATTATATAGTAAATTCGGTATAATCAAGAAGTATTCATAATAATATAAAGCTTCTATTCAGTTTACATTAAAGACATAACCACCGCTGCTGAGAGTTTTAAAGTTTAAAAAAAATTCTTTAGAATTCTACCTTTTAACTAAGATTTTATATCCTTTACTCCTTTTCACTAAAAAGTATTGCAACTTATTTTATGCCATGTTACATTAATTAGTCATGCCCTTGTTGGACAGATAAAAACAACTCACTTCAACTGATTGGCAATTAATTGACTTAGGACCTATCAGTCCTTTCTTATAATTTCCTACCTAATTAGCATTGAGAATATTATTTAGTGAGCTAGAAATATGTTTGTCAAACCACCAGCATATTGATTCTTGACAAGTTCTTTTCATGTGAAAGTGATAGGATTCAGAATCTAAGAATCTAGAATATTGTCAAAAAATTCCAATATAAGATATATATTATGGACCATAATTTTGCCCAAATACTTTATTGTAAGGATTCAGGTTTAAACTTATATTAAGTAAATAGTTTGAATTCCACCTGTACTCTCTCCTTTTTAGTAATTTCAATTAATTAAAATAAATTGCTACCTTTTCTCTTTTGCTCACTTTTGTTTATTGTTTCTACTTTGGAGAAGCTATTATTTGTGGAATTATAATGACTAAGTTTCTAGTTCTTAGAATCTACAGGGTAATAATTGGTTAATTTAGTAGATGCAATTTTAGCTATAAAACATCAATTGTAGCTTGCATTGGGATGTCCCATAGTACAAGATCCAGGTCTTACTTGTCCTCATGATTCAAGCCAGTGTTAAGCACAAGGCTGGTCGCATGATTAGTACCAAATTTGAATATTCAAAAGAGAATGTGGTTTATACTTACCCCATTGAATAATATTTCGCAACCCACTGAGGCTTAGGACAAGGTTGGAAATTACCTTACTAATGTGATGTGTACTTATGTAGCCATTAGTACATAATTTAGAAAGACATTTGTTAGACATTTTAAGTTCAAGTCTTGGTTAATGTCATCTGCTTCTTCTATTGCTCATTTTTGAAGAATCACTTAGAATCTTCTACTCAAGATAAAAACAGTGAGATTCTTTAAAAATTGGGTTTAGAAAATTATTTTAATGGACAAGAGCTTGATAATGGCAATGAAAATCTTACGAATTATCAAAACCCTAATGTAGAAAATTACCCATTTCTCAGACAGGAGCATAAAAATGGAAGATACATTCTTTGGCATTAATAATCTTTGTCATAAACATAAGACATTTGCTTGTAAAAATCCAAATGTGAACCTTGATTATTTTACTACTTTTAATCCAAATAACATTTAATTCTAATTTCATCCAAGAAAGTATTTTGTTATTATAAAACAAGTTGTATTGTATTACAAATAACATGATTATGCATTAGTCAAATTAGTAGGCAGAAATTTACTTAGATTTGTTATTCTACATGCCAGGTTATTTCAAAAGACAGTTTGCCCTAGAAAATATGAATCAATATAAAAGGTTTATTTAAAATTGCATGGTATTTTAACATTCATTCAGTTTAACATTCTTCCTTATTTAACCACAATTCCTTGAACCTGTCTCAAAAATCAAAACAAAATAAATAAACAACAAAAAGATAATTTTTTGCATGGAATAACTAAGGAAAAGATATTTTTATTTGTTTTAAGAGTCACTGAACTTAAGGGATCTTTGACTTTTCTATTAATTTCAGTAATGCACAGTTTATTGTGGTAGATGCTCATGGGGGCATAGATAAATATGCCCCTGCTCCACCAAGTGCTCACACTGTAGGGTGGATACTTATACCTGCATAACTGTTTTAACAGGCAGACTGCTAAGTGCTTTGACTGAGCAAAAAATAGGGTAAGTATGATATTGAAAAGTATGATTTTTCCCCCTAAGGCAATTAGGAAAGACTTTCTGGAGGAGGTAAGATTTGACTTATAACTTTCAGTAAGAACAGGCAAATATTGAGTAGGTTAAGCATAGGGAGAATGATCAAAAGTGAAAAATATTTTGGTTTGGATCAGGAGAAGAAACCAAGCAAATACTTTTTTTTTGTTTGGGACAAACAGCAATAAAAATTATATATCTTTTCACAAACATTCTTTGGTGAAGGAGCATAATTTATTATTTTCTTAATAAAAATAATTTGCATATAGTTGTAGAGGGTGAGAGGAGGGAGTTGAGTGCACTGTTTAAAACCCAATAATTTTCAATAATTGCTGCAATTTTCTGCCGCTTAGTGAATGCCAACTGGAATCTGTATTACCTATGAAGTACAATGGTAGATAATGTAGAATGTTTTGGCTTAATTATTATGGTTTAAGCATTTAGATAAAAAATTACTCAGGCAACTGTGTTTTTACTGTGTGCAATCTATCATGTAGAAAAGATTTTCATAACAGGTTAGACTACATGAATATTTTCCAAGCCTAGAATAGCAAGTATGTTATTTGGCCAAGATAGTTTTTGATGTACTTTTCTTGCTTTTAGAACTTATGCCTCTCCAATTATTAATCATTCTTCTGAGAAGCAAAGTACTTATCACTTATTTATTATTGACATTCTCCAATACCTATCACATCCAGATATTCATAAGTTGTCTCATAGTCCCAATATTACAACTAACTAAAGAACAAATAATTTTATTTATTTGTGCCAGATATAGAAGACGTGATTGCTATTTGGTTTACCCTGAAATTTAGCCTGGAATAATGCATTGTATTCAATAGTTTTACTAATATCAATAAGCTTCAATTTCTAAGCAGGAAGAAAATATGCTTACTCCACTTTAAAAAGCATAAGAATAATTATCATTACCCAAAATATTATTTTTTATCTTATATTTTAAAATATGTTCTTATTTACTGATTTAAGAGTCACCAATTTTTATATACAATTTTTATATATGCATATATAGTTATAAGTATGTGTGTATATGCAGATGTATGCATATGTATGCACATACAATTAATATTTATATTCCTGGCAGAAAACTTGGAAAATCCAGAAAAGCATGATGGGAAAATAAATAAACATAATCCTGTCACCCAAACATAACCAATCTAGATCCTATATTAAAATAGGTAATGCAATTGGAAATATCAGTTACCTGAAATGGTATTTCATGGCACAAGACCAAATATGTTAAATTAGTAGTTTGTCTATGCCTAAAATAATTTAAGAAGCAATTTTGGGCTAATTGAATATGAGATAGAATTTTCTTTTTGGTAGAAAATTTGATCATTGTCCCATAGGGCACTGATCAAAATTTCTTTAAACAAGGATCAGCTAATTTTGACATCCATAATGACACTTTCTCCCAGCAATACATGATTTTTTGTAATGAAAACTATTCTAGCTAGTGAAAAATATTTATGACTGAACTACATTGACCCTCAACTTTCCTGTTATGACATACTACTCTTGTATATTATATTCTGGGAGGTATGTCACAAGTAATACACTATTTATATAAGTGTAAAATGCTTATGTATTTAGAACAACTTAAAGCTTTCCCTTAAAATAAGGTCACTATTATTTTATTCATGTCCTTTACAGAATGTGAAAGAACAAACAACAGAAATAGCTAGAGTGTAGTATAATCGAGTTTGTCTTATATTACAAGTGTTGTTAAATAAATGATACAAATCATTCCTTAGAAATTATAATAACTAATTTTCATATTGCTTTCCAAAAATTTGGGGGTGTTTTGTTACATTCTTGGTATGCTTATTGGATTACACCATGCTCATTTTGTACATTATATGTCACATGTATTGCAGTAGAAAAAAATAGGAGTTCACTATGCAAGAGTACCTTTAAAAAAATCCTACACTGAACACTTGGATTTAGTTTCATAGTCTCCACCAACCCTTTCTAATTTCAGATTGAGATATTTTAACTTGTGTTCTAACTGAAATTTGGGGAAAGATGCAGGGCAGGGAATAATATTGTGGTATTTTTAGTGTGTTATCTTTTAAAAGCAGAAATATTATTTAACTTTTTGGTCTTTTGTAGTTCCCTCTCATTTTCCATTATATGGTATAGAAATAACAAGTGATCCAATCATTTTGGGGTAGTGAGATAGAATGTTTCTCATGTCATTAAGTGCTTAAATCCCCAAAAGCAAAGTTGATTTCATGAGAGCCTAATTTCTAGGTGAATCAAGTTATGGCATATTGTAAAAGGTAATTCTTTGTCATCTGATAGGAGAGGCCAAATAGAGGCCAACTGTGTTGTGTTCAGTAGTTGTTTTTTTTTTTTCCCCACATTTATCACTTCATTATCTCTTGGTGACCTGTATTGTTTAGTGATTTGCAAGCCAGTGAAACAATCTTCTTTTCCTCATCACTCAAGTTGGTGCTGCACCCTACTCTACATACAATATGTATCAATACAAAATCTGAAATTTATTCCTTCCCTGGAAATTATTGACTAAATTGATAGAGTTACATATTTCTCTCCAGATTTTCACTGAATTATCTTAAGAACAACATCTATGTAAATTTTTTTTATCTCCTAAGAACATAAATTGGGAAAGTGTTTCATACAAACAAACCAAACTATCTCCAAAAAAATGCACTATTCCCCAAATCCTAACCATGTAATAATATGATTATTATAATATTATACAACTATTTATAATAATTGTAAAGGTGCCACTATATAAAGATGACAAGGTTTTCCTGAAAAATTCCTAGAGTAAAATGGAAAATTTTTTGTATCTTTTTGTGTATACATGATCTTTTCTAATATATACACATTAACCTAGTTACAATTGGTGCTTCTGTTATCCTCTAGGTGTTCTGGAATTGAAATACTGATCTAAAATACATCATTTCATTTTCTTAGATTTGTCAACTTTTCAGACTTATTCTAAAATGATGGTAAGTTCAGGTCAGTTCAAGAAATGTTCATTAAAGGCCTTTTTAGTAGACCAGGTAGTATTCAAGGTATTGGTTATACATTAGGAAGATGTGGTCTTTGCCCTTACAATCTAAAACTTGTAACTTCAATACTTTAGAAATTATTCCACTGAACATCTTGCACATCAAATTATAGACATGCTTCTCATTTATTTACTATAATATTATGATTTTCAAATAGGGATAAAAATGTTTTAAAAATTTATGATTGATTGCTTTTTTAAAAATAGAGGTTTATTCAAACTCAGTAGAGTTGAGACTGTCCTTAAATTCAAATACAATTTCAAGCAATTTGGCAATGACTAAACATGCCCAAGGAAAGACTAAATGCTTCTCCTTAATAGTTAAAGGTTTTTAACTGGAAAATCCAAGTTTAGAAAAAAAAAAAAGTGCCAAACAGCACAGTTCTGAACACTGAACAGATGCTCTATAAATACTTGTTGAAGCAGACTGGAAATAGTCCTCTCGTATATTTATAAGGAGGATTTTTCCCAATATGGTCCCAGTGGCTGTGCTTTGCTGCTTCCATCATTTGTCTTTCTCTTGCCACCACCATAGTCATCACATAGGAATATATTCAAAACTAGGAGTGTTCTGAGGCAAGAGGGGCTCGTAATAAAAGTGAAAATATCATGACTGAGGCACAAACTCATTATATTCTTCCTGATGCTCTAAACCGAATTAGTACATTTATAACATATGAACAGATGTTTCTAAGGTAACTATGATGTTTACAAAAATTTCACACCATTAGATCTGTTCCTTTGTGAAACTAAATACACCTATATCATATGGTTAAAGCAAAAGATATATAAATATATATGAAGATATATCAAGTAAGGGGAGTGAATTAGAGTTCATACAAGCTCAATTTTATTTCAGATACTTTGTTTTTAACAAATTAGTGTGACCTATTTTTTTTCCACCAAATTCTTTTCTACAATTTTTTTCCTGGTTATTTTTTGTAAAACAAAAACCAAAACAAAAACCACACCCATAAAATGTGAAGAGTTAACACCATTGAAAATTAAAAAAAAAAAAAAACCTACTGTGAAGGAAATTCCAAGTAAAAATTTCAAAATTATTTGCAATGTCATTGGGAATATGTGACTAAGGTCCTAAAGTGATGACTGAAGGTAGCTGTATTGGTGATGTGTGTGTGTGTGTGTGGTGCACACATGAGTAGTAAGTTTTATTACCATATGTAGAGATAATAAAAGCAGCTTAAAAATGAAATTCACTAATTTTCAACTTGATATTTAGATAGATGATGAGATTCCAAGAGAATCTAATTAAAATTTAAAATAGTTTAAACAAATCTTTCTAGAGGGGAAGACTAGTTAGTATTTATTGAGTCAACTCTCTCAATGATCACATTGTGCTTTACAAAGACTTTTTAAAAAATCATTGAACAGTTACTTTTCTATCTCCATTTTACCAATGAGTTCTCAGTAACTGGGTACTAGTAAATTGTATGAGTACCCGCAGCTAGTAATTGGCTGAGCCAGAGTTCAAACTCTCTTTTTTTTCTCTAAGACCCTTGTTTTCGAAGTATGTCAGGTAGCCCTTGACTTGTGAATATATGAATCTTTAATAAATTCTTCCTAAATATAGATCCTGGGACCTAGGTATATTACTGTTTTAAAATGAGATCTAGAATGCAAGTAGGACATGAATAATTTTATAACAAAATCTTGCAATTAAAACCTTAAATAGGCTTGAAAGTCTAGTATCTTATGGTTTACAATGTAAAACATTCAGGTTTTAACTGGGCAGAGATCAGAAAATTTCCATGATCTCATTCTACGGACAAGTTTCTCTAAGAAGACTAGAGAAGTCAGAAAATGAAGTAATGGGAAAAGAAATGAAGAATTCTAGAATAACTTTGTATCTATATGGAATGCCACTAGGTAAGCATAGCTGAAAGAAATAGAATAACAATAATTACAATTATATTTTGAAATTTTAACTAAAATTCTTACTTGCCCACAGCCAGGTTTCTTGTTGGTTTGAGCATGTAGGGTTGTGCAAGTTTGCCTCTGAAAAGATAACTTTTGAAATAATATATCACTGAGATCATATTTGCACAAATAATAACCGGAAAGTGATATACCATATGTCAAAAAATGTCTGTTTTGAAATATACTGAGTAAATTAGTATCCACTTAGTTAAACTTGATTACAGCTCATATATCAAACATATACAATTCAAACTTCTATTTCCATCAGTTTCAATCAATGGTACATGCTATTACTGATTGGGATTGTATAATCCAAACCTAAAAATAATTCCCCATATTCAATGTTCTTTTTATGCCTACATGAATTTGAATACATATTTTAGATGTTTAGCAAAGTATGATTTGAATTTTTTAAGTGTTTGCTAAAATTAGTCATATATTTCCAGTTTTAAATGATATTCTGAGATCACATTATTTTTCCCATTAAATTTGAAAAGATTTTTCTTCAAGTCCAGTCTATTCTTCCCTAGGAAGAATGACTTTTCTCTTTTTTACCTTTTTCTTATCTTTTCTTTTTCTTTTTTTTTTTTTTCTAGAATCATCCTAAACCCCAACCCTTTTAGGAAGTCTCTATCCAGCTTTATTAATCGCTTCTTTTTCTTTCCTCAGTTTTTCCTAGTGCTTTGCCTGTATTGTGCTATGAAATACCTAGAAACTATTTTTAAGCATTTTGAATAGGGAAGTAAAACTTTGAATAACTTCACCCAATTAGAATAGCTTCTTTAAGAAAGAACTGTAGCAATCAAATAAGATATAGGAGAACTTTGGAGGCTAAGATGTAGATTGCAAGCTCCTAGAGGACAAGGAAATTGTCTTACACACAAACTTTTTTAGTGTTCAGACATTTGAAAATGTTGTCTGTTTAGGAAAGAGTCTTTAACCCAGAAGTAGATAAAAAATTAATTGAAAGTCAAGGCAAATAGCTGTAGAGAAGTAGAGTTATTAATTGGGGAGCAAATCATTCTCCAGAATTTTGATTTAGATTATGTAAAAGTGTGTAGGAATTTTAGTTCTTCAGAACCCCAGTCAAAAGCTATAAACAATATTGGAGAGTTGGGGAATGAAGAAGGATACGACTTGGAGCAGATAAAATAGTTGTAGAGAGAAGACTTTGAAATCAGTGTTTTTTTTTTCTATATGTATTTCATGCTATGATAGAATATTTTCACAATATAATCATATTTATTGCAGTGATGTAGCATTATAATGAATTATAGTATAATAAATGTAATACACAGATTATTCTATTATATATTATATTTGCATGTTATATTATAAAGATTATAAAAAATATAACTTATTTTATGGCATTATTTAGATTATTTATAATATTCTTTTTTTTCCTAATCATCACTCCCTCATGACATTTTTCAATTAGAGAACTTGTGGGTTTACAGAACAATCATGCATAAAATGCAGGATTCCCATATAACACCCTATTATTTTCTTTTACTTTTCTAATTTGAAAGGTTGTGAGTTAACAAAACAATCATGCATAATATGCAGGATTCCCATAAATTGCCCCACCACCAACACCTTACATTGTTTTGACACATTTGTTACAAATGGTGAAAGAACATTGTCATACCATTACTGCTATCTATATTCTTTAGCTTATATTTGGTGCATTTTTTCCCACAAATCATCCTATCATTAACACCACGTATTAGTATTGTATATTTGGTATAGTTCATAAGAGAACATTCTCATATTTTACTGTTAACAACAGTCCATTATTCACCATGGGGTTCCCTGTGTTATATGGTCCCCTGCCTTGTACAGTCCATCCAAAGTGTAGACTCAGTGACTCAGTTTTATCACAGAGTTGTACTGTTATCAGCTCAGTCCATTTTAGAACATTTTCATTACTCCAAAAGGAAAAATCCCATACCCCTTACACCCCTCAATTATTGAACCTTAGCAATTTAGTATTTTGAGTGTTATGATGCACAGGCAGTAATCTTGAATTTCTGTACTATTTTTGATTTAGAGAAAAAAGATTAGAGGTATAATTATTCTGAAGGAGACAGAATTCTCTAATAAAATCACTAAGATTTTTTGTAGTATGTAGCATGGTGGAGTCTGAATTGCTGTAAAGAATTCTGTAATAAATAAATAATTGGTTATAATAAGCATGTTGACTGTAAGTCTCCTTTATTCATAGATGTTTCTGAGTTTGCATTTGAAAGCTTTAAGTGACTGTGCTTGGTTTTAGCCTGGAAAGAAGACATTTGACAATATTTTATATAAAAATGGAAATTCTAAAATAATAAAATACATCCCATGTGTTCTATTTTAAATGTTCCAACTCTAATGACAAGAAAAGTAGAACAATAAAATCATTTAGGGGGCCGGCTGTAGCCCAGTGGATAGAGCGCTGGTTCACCACATGGGAGGCACCCGGTTCGGTTCCCGGGGACCTCTCCGAGCGGGCAGACAGCCTTGAGAAGGGCAAGCCACCGTGGGAGGGGCAGAGCCGCCGTGGGCAGGGAAAAAAAAAAAAGCCGCCACGGGCAGGGCAAGTTGCCCACGAACGGAGCAGAGCCACCCATGAACGGAAACAGAGCCGCATGCACAGTGAGCTGACTCGGCACATCGCCGCAACCGGGGGAGACAGAGCAGACACAGAAGAACGCAAAAAAACTGAACACAGCAAGAGCAAGCAGAAACGGGGGGATATTTTTTTTTAAAAATCATTTATTTTTCAAATAAAATGTTGAAAAATAGTTAGGAAGAAAACTTGGAAAATTAATAGTTCAACAGAAAATAATCCAATTAGAAAATTCAACAGAATATGTATTGTATATCTTAATGCTAACAACATTATTAGGCCATGAACTTAAAAATATATGTATGGAAAACTCTAAAACCAAATGAAAATTTCATGAAAGGATGGATTTCACATTGAAAGAAACTTTACTTTTAAATTTAAGGGTCCTAATCTCCTGCTATATCCTCGTAATCTACCAAGATTTCCACATGAGCAATCAAATTAATAGTTATATGGGAGAAACTAATCTAAAAGAGTCAAATCATTCAAAAACCATACTATGTATATTTTTCACTGCCATAAACCATAAAATTCAGTATATAGCTTTACTGTATATTTCTCGTTCCCAGCATGTATACTGGTTTAATAATGAAAGCATCTTGGATGTTTATTTAATCCAATAACACTTGGAGCCACAAAAATCTCTTATTTACATGATTTCTGGAGAATAAGCTTTCACAATAACAATAGCTGCAATAAATGTACTGCCCCTGTTTAAGAACTTTTTCAAAAGGTGTTATAAGTAGGTGGAAATCTTAATAACAAAGGATTTTAATTTAGGTTTAAGTCAGAGGAAGAAATGACTCCTGTCCTTGTCTTGACTAATCCCCCACTATCTTTCCTCTACTGTAGTCCCAAGGACCTACAAGCCTCATTAATTTTTTCCCTTTCCCTCTGATTTTAATATGAATAATTTCCCTTTTTTTTTTTTTAAGTGGAGGGACTTTGACTAGATTTAAGCATTGTCACATAAGGCTGCTTTGTTTACCACTATAGCTGCAGATCCCAGAATTTGACCTATCACTGCTCAATAAATAGTGAATTAATGTTGTAATCCTCTCTTTCTCTGTTTATAAATAGTAAAACTGTTCCAATGTATGCTTTATACTTTCTGCTCACCATAAGTATACTTCTGAAAGCCAATCTGGCATCAATTCTCACCACTCAATAGGAAATATATTCTTGATAATCACCAAAGTCCCCAAGAGTTCCAAAAGACTTCTCAGCTCTCATTTTCCTTAAACAATTCTATTGCGTTTGATGTTGATCCTACATTTTTTTCTGGATTATATTCTACCTCTGTGCCTCAACTCCCATTCGCAATAGCTCAGTTTCTGATCTTTTGTTCTTCCCTATACTATAGATAAGTCAGACTCTCTTCTACTTAGATGTCTCTTAAATGAAACTTTCTCATTCTAGTACAATTTCATGAAGCATTATGCATTTATATTTTTTCTACCTAAAATGCCCTCTATCTTTACTCTACAAATTCCTGCTTCTTCACTAAAATTCAGATCAAGTAATTAAACATCAGCTTCTTTGTGTAGGCCTTGCCTTACAGTTCTGTCAGTTTTCAAACTTACAACTCTGTCTTCTACCCCCAATCCAAAACACATTTATGTGTTCCTTCTTTTTCCTACCATCTCAACTATCCAAAATTCAAATATATTAATTATTACCCATAGTTGTAATTATCTGTGTACAGTCTATTTTCTGGATATTCTGAGGTACTCTGAAAAAGCAAGGGTAACTAACTGAATTCTGACTCTTCAGAATCTGGTAAACTGGCCCTGAGTACACTCAATAAATGCTTATTGAATGGGGTTTGTCCTGATTTCTTCCATTGGTCACCAGATATTTCTATTTGGATGCTCAATCCTCACTTGTCACTTCAAATTCAAAACGGGACTTATCATCTACATCTCATGGTAATATCTCCTTATCTATTGGACATATTTTTATCTGGAATGAAAGAAAAGGATCTCATCCAGTCATCTCCTTTCTCAATCCATTTCTAATACTGTAGCCTTCTTCCTTCATCAAAGACTCATATTTATTCCTTTCTAGTTCTTCACACTAGTTATATCCTGGTTTACGGGTTTATCATCTCCAAATTAGAATACTATGTGAAGCGTCTTCTAAAAAAAACTCTTACTTCCAAACTCTTCTCCTCCAAGGTGGACTTATTCTGTTGTTAGAGTAGTTTTTCAAAACTATACTTATAATCATGTCATCCCACACTCAAAGTGGGTTGCCCATTGCTTTCAAAATAAATATAATTTCTTTAGCTTGGCATTTAACACACTCCACAACCTTACTTCAATGTACAATTTTCAAACTAAATTTTTTTGTACCTTGCAACATGAATACACTGATCTGAAAAGAATGGTCCCCATGTTTCCCCTCAAAAACGATTTGCCCATTCCTTCATTCATTCCTTTATTTAAGAAATATCCTGTGAGATTAATGCATGCCATTGTGCTAGCTTCTAGGGATACAGAAAGATCCTCCCACTGCCTCTGTAGAGCTTAGCATACAGAGAGGATGATGGAAAGCATGTGGTGAAGGGTATTTCCTAGAGTCCTGCTTCGTGATACACAGAAAACCTCATAGTTGCTTACCTCAGATGCATTGTCTGGCACAGAGTAAGCATTCAAAAAATATTTGCTCAATTGGGAGAGTTCGCAATGTAACAGGGAAGACAGAAGTAAAGCTATTAATAATATAGTAGATAAAATGCTATATTTTTAATGCATATACAGTGCTAAAAGGCTAAGGGACAGCAATATTGGTGATACGAGTTGCATACTTTGTAATACAAGACTAAAAAAATGTCAGTTGTTCTTCTAAAGAAGTAGGGCTCCTGGTGGAGATGATTGGGGTGGCTAATTTCACACACCACGACATGGCTGTCTGCACCACAGTCTGTGAGCACCGAGGGGGGCCTGATTAGAGAGTAAGAGTTAGGAAAGGCTTTGCACAATCACTGACATTTGAGTTGGATCTTAAAGGTGTGCAGGGCTTCATGAAGCATGCAGAGCTGGAAAAGACAGCATGTGCAGAGGGACCAGGACCAGAATGATGTGGAGTTTTGAAAATACAGGAGATGTTTGGGTAGTGGCAAGTAGCCTGGAATGATTGTCATAGCCAGGAAACAGTCAGATAAGGCTGGAATTTTGTTTGGAATCAGATTTGGGGTATCTGGAATGTCTTGATAAAAAGTTCAAATTTTATCCACTTTGCAATGGGACAAATGCACCTGCAAACTATATCTGGATATTTATAGCACTTATGGTTAACAATATTCTTTCAATATTTATTTATTTATTTAGTTTATTTATTTATTTATTTATTTATTTTTAAATGACATGGTCAACATCTGCTTATTAATGAAAAAAATGGAAAACAATGTTTAATCATATTCACACTTCACAAAACCAAACCACATATTCTTTTTTAACCTTTAGCATTAATATAGTACCAATTTTGCTTTTGCTTAAAAAACATTACAACGTTGTTGTTAACTATAGTCTATAAATTACATTAGTTATATTTTCCCATGTATCACCACATTTAGAACATTCCTGTATTTATATTATTAACCATTTATCTCTCTTTAGAGATTCAATTATCAAAGATTTACATCATTTTTTATAAGTACGTACGCTGTCTTCCTAAAAGTATTTTAAGTTCTTGAAGTTTGCAATTCTTAAAATGGTTAGCAAATTTGTATTAGTTTATCAATTAATGCTTATTGAATAAATTAATTAATGACTACATTAGCAAATCATCTCAAATGTTAATTTCTTCCTTTTTTTTTCTTACAATAAAATTGGAGACTTATGGATGAGAATCACCTCCTTCACCAATATGAATGCTAATGCTTTCCTGCTAACCCTGAGCTTAATCACATACATTCAACCCAACCCGTGCCTTCCCACGTTCCTCTGGTAGTCAGGAAGAGAGAGGCAGGGCCACCTCTGTGACTTACTCCACGCCTTGCATGTCTTCAACCTCCATTATTCCCACCTGACAGCCAAGTCTTTACTTCCCTCTCTATCATATTATAAGTTCTTGCTTATAATTTCCTAGGATGTCAGAAAGCTAGAATATATCCTGGGGTTGGAGCCAAAATTCAGTAACACTCAGTATCATGCATAAAAAGGAAGGTTTCTTGGCTTCTCTTACAGTGTGAATGCATTCACTTTGACTCCCCCAAATTTCCCAAATATCACAGCAGCCTTAATTGGAATAATTTTAGATTTATGTTGTATATTTCAGCAATAAATGAGGAGATAATTTTGCAGATAGTTGTATTAAATGCGGAGCCATGAATGGTACATTTCACAGTACTGGATGGGCCAGAGATAGTCAAGACCCGCAGGCCACAGCTTCAACTTCTTCTTCATTGTAGTCTCCTGGATGTTCAGGTTAAATTCATGAAGAATGGACATTTTCCAAGATACAACAAGAGCTTTGAGCCTAATGAGGTATTACATTACAAGGCTTTCTAGGTGCTCGAGCTTATAATTCCTTCTCTTGCCTGCTTTGCCTTACTTTGACCTGTGAATCTCTTCATTTTTAGCAGTTTATCTGGTCCTTTAGTGGTTTACCAGGAATTGTTGGAGTTCCTTGCTTCTGGCAACATAACTCTAATTTCATCCTCATTGGTCACGTGGTATCTGAGTGTATGTCCAAATTTCCTCTCCATATAAGGTCACCAGTCATATTGGATTAGGGCCCACCCTAATCCAGGTTGGCCTCATTATGACTAATTACACCTTCAATCACCCCATTTTCAATAAGGTCACATTCGTGGAATGTGGGGATTAGAACTGAACACATCTTTATTGGGGACGTAATTCAACCCATAACAACATCTGTCTCTTAGGCCTGATTTCTTCTATTCATAAGCACCTTGCTTCTGACCTCCAGTACCTAGAAGTTACTCAACTCTATAAAATGAGTCATTGACTCACATGCCAACAGACAGCAGGCAAGTGACAGAAATAAGTAAAAGGGATCTGAGTGAGAACAGCGGAAAACTGGGAGGGGCCACGATGCTATTCACTTTGAGCTGATGGTTGCCACTTTGGAATATGGGCCAGGTATAGCAAGATCTGCTGAAATTTCAAGAAAACTGAAAAAATCTCAATTTTCATAAGAAATATCTTAAAGTTTCATGTTGGAATATTGTTAAAAAGGATTTTTAAAGAACTCTTTAGACGGAACAGAACGTATCTGTGGGCACATTTGGGCTTCAGCCTGCCTTTTTTTTGTACTTTGGAAGTAATCCTTAAATGACACCAATCTTAACGTTAGAGGTTTATTTCTAAATGCTAACTTTTATTTCAACCATTTCTATTGCCATTATTGAGTCAGGGGATTGGATTTCTATGTCATTGCTCAAAAATATTTTTCACCTCCATATTAGAATATTATGTGTGCAAATCAATGATTACATAGATTAAATAAAACAGAGTTCCTGGAGCTCTTTTGCATATGCCACTTCATTTAATGTTCATATCAGCTCTGATAATAAGCATCACAATTGCATTTTCTTGATGGGCCAGGGCCTCTTGTCATGTCACAGAGCAGAGGGTGGCAAAAACATCATTTTATATATTTATATTGGAGCTTTGTCTTGTAATTTTCATGCTTCTCAATTCCTCAAAGATTAATATGAAAGTACTAATCATAGGCCTAACCCTCCCAAATGATATTCAAGTCACTGACCTTGGTGATGAAAAGTTTACCAATGGAGTTCTTATATCTGATAGACAAGATGAACAAATCAAATACCCAATGCATGAAAATTGCTAAATCCATTGCTTTTCTGCTAGGAGAGATTCTTAGTAAGATTCCTCCATTCATAAGGCAATGTATTAGGCTGGATAGTTTGAATCCTAGTCTATAAAATTAAAGCATTAATGTGTGAGGCATGTGACAGGTACTTTATGTGCATTCTCTATTTTTATCTCACAACAACCCTGTAATATGGTACTATTATTTTATTTATCTTACACATATGGAGGCTGTGACTTGAAAAATATATGTAATTTGCCAGTTATTAACTTAGGCACATATTACTATGTGCATTTTCTTCTCATGTGCCTAGCATAGTACGTGACATATATTAAGTGCCCAATAAATCTACTTAAATGAATGAACCAAGCCAGATGTTTTTTCTTTCTTTCTGCTTATATAGATAGGGTAACTTTTTACAGCAATGGTTGACCTGCCCAAAGACTGGGTAACTTTGTCATTTTAGGAATTAAATAATGTCTCTGAGGAATGTCTTAATTATGAAGGCTTTCAATTAGAGCTTTTGTCCCACTGAAACCAGTTTTTATTTCAATGTAGAATTTCCAGGAGAAGTTGGGGTTGGGAGGGTACAATGCCATGACTGAAGTGATTAAAGGTGAGACTGAGTATAGACTGGTTTGATGCACTTCTTTAGTGTGGGGCTATCGTTTCTTGAGAGGCTTTATTCTCCTGAGGAGTGACTGAGTGTGATCAGATGAGGTTTTCCATTAATACTTACACTTAAGTAAAATAAAAGCCAATAAATAATATATACTATGAAAGGGAAACTAAAACTCTACTAATTGGGTTTGTGTGTGTGTGTGCATGTCCATGTGCATGCCTTGGAGTAGTATAGGTAAAGATAAAGTTTTAGACATGAGATATCAGGAGATTTTAGTTTTGTAAATTACCAATATCAAATATACCTTAAAACCTCTAAATTTACTTAAACTCTGATACAAATTAATTGCAAATAATCTCTATTAAATCCTTAGTCAAAAGCAGACAATGAGATAAGGAG
>PVKH010003714.1:0-24469 GCA_004027955.1 Chaetophractus vellerosus
TTTGACAGCGAACTTCTCCCAGGAACTCATCGACGACCCTTCATCAGTCTTTCATCGGAGCCCCTGGCTTGCAGCCTGCCGGCGGAACCTGGACTTGTGTATCCCCACGGTCACGTGAGAGACTCTTATAAAATCTTATATTTTTAACAGAGATCTCGTGTTGATTCTGTTTCCCGAGAGAACCCTGACTAGAACAGCTCCCACCCCCTCTGTTTGTGAACAAATCATTCTTCCCCAGGATGGGATTCAAACTCCTTCCCACTCATTATGTAGGTCTCCATCCACTGATACAACACACTATGACAAAATGATCACTCACACACTCTCTAGAAGCCTGCTCCAGGTGAATCCTGTCCAGAGTGACCCCCATCTAACACCCTAAACCTTTCTTTGCCATATTGCCATAAGAGCATTCCCAACTTTGTACTTTCAACCACATACCCACAAATCCCCAGTGTTCACCTGGCCCCTCTCCCAACCCTCCCCCCAGTTCCCTGAACCTTCCAACCCACCCTCCCCAATTTATCCACCTGTCAAACATGCACCACCCAACCCAATAATATCGCTACCCTCTTGTCATATCCCTTTAATGCGCAACTACACACTTTCACCTTACCATAGATTATGTCCATATGGTCGTTGGCTCACAAACTTCTTCTCCCCTTTCTATTTCCTGTAAACCTATTTTCCAGACAATAGCTTTCTGAGTCTTCTCAGTTTGCTTAATTCATATCAATGAGATCATGTAATGTTCATCTTTCAATGCCTGGCTTTCTTCACTCAACATAAGGTCTTCAAGATTCATCCATGTTATCCTGTGTGTTAGCACTGTATTCCTTGTTACAGCTGTATGTATATTATACATTGTATGTATATATCACATTTTGTTTACCAACAGTCTCCTCCTCCCCAGTTTTTGGGAAGTGGAGCTTCCAATTCCAGCAGCAGAATAGCTCCTGAGGCAGCTTGTGCTGCCAGTGGAGGATGGGCACCTGCCTACACTGTGTGGTGTGCTCTACTCACAAATCTTCTCTGCAAATGGGCAGTCTCCTCATTCCATTCTTTCAAGGATATCACAGGATGCTCTTCTGGTCACCTGGAGCCCCCAAAGAGTCGCTTTAGGTAGCTAAGGGTGATTACTTATTGCCCTATGGCATGAGCTGACATTAGGCACTCCTTACTCTGCTGCCATCTTGCTGGTTCCCTGAAAGCAATGTTGTTTTAACGTTCAAATTTCAATACTTTAGTATACCCTATGTGGTAGATTGAAATATGTCCCTCACAGAGATATATTCAATTCCTAACACCTAGCCTGTGGGTATGAACTCATTTGTAAATGGGACCTTCAAATATTTTATGTGGATAAGGGCAAATTTTATCAGGACTGGACTCATTCTATTATGGCTAAAGTCCTTAGAAGCAGATGAAATTAGAACACATCAGATAGAAGAAGACAGAAAAGAGAGAGAAAGATCACCATTTTGGAGGCACAAGTGTATCCAGAGGCCAAGGAACGCCAAGGATTGTTGGGAAGTCATTGCCAGAATGCTATAGATTCTAGGAGAAAGCATGATCTGTGAACATTTTAATATTTAACTTCTATTCTTCTACACTGTGAGAAAATACATTCCTGTTGTTTAAGCCAATCAGTCTGTCATATGTATCATAGCAGCACTGGTAAAGTAAGACACTATATATTAATAAAATAATGGATAAAAGCTACATGATTGTCTCAACTAACACAGAAAAAGCACTTGACAAAATACAAAACACCCTTTCATGACAAAAAATACTCAACAATCTAGGAGGAGAAGGAAATTCTTTAACCTGATAAAAGGCATCCATGAAAAAACCTACCAATCTCACCATATTTAATGATGAAGGACTGAATGTCTTCCCCCCAAAATCAGGATTAGTACAAATATGTCTACTCTAGCACATCTATTCAACATTGTAATTGAGTTGTAGCCAGGCCAGTTCGACAAGAAAAAGTAATAAGCCACATTCAGGTTGGAAAGAGAGAAGGAAAACCTTTTCTATTCACAGATTACAAGATATTATATATAGAAAACCCTAAGAAAAACTATTAGAACTATAAAACAAGTTCAGCAAATTTGAATACAAGTTTAATATTAAAAAATCACTTGTATTTCTATACATTACAAATGAACAATCCAAAAATTAAATTAAAACAATTCCATTCACCATAGCATCAACAAGAATAAAATACTTAGTAATCAGTTTAAGGAAATATGTGTGCAATTTGTACACTGAAAACTGTAAAGCATTGTTGGGAAAATTATAAAAGATCTAAATAAATGTAGACACATCCCTCATTCATGGCCCAGAAGGTTTAATATTGTTCACATGACAATATTCCTCAAATTTATCTCCAGATTCAACAAAATCCCTTTAAAAATTCCAGCTATTTTATTTTTTGAAGAAGTTAACAAAATGATCTTAAAATTCAAATGCATGGTGCAATCGTGGAAAAGAACAAACTTGATGGACTCATACTTTGTGATCTCAAAACTAACTACAATGCTACAGTAATTAAAACAGTGTGGTGCTGGCATAAGATTAATATATATATATGGAATATAATGGAATGTCTAAAAATAAACTCTTCCATTTGTTGTGAATTGATTTTCAACCAGGGTTCCATGACAATTCAATGTGAGAAGAAGTCTTTTCAACAAATTATGCTGGGACAAATGAATATGTACATGCACAAACAAAGTTGAACTCCTATCTTAGACCATACATGACAATTCACTCAAAATGAATCATAGACATAAATGAAACAAACAGAATTATTAGTACAAAAACCTTTGAAGAAAACACACAAAATCTTTGTGATCTGAGGTAAGACATGGTTTCTTAGGTATGGCACCCAAAGTACAAGTGACAAAACAGGAGTACTGGATTTTAACAAAATTAATCATTTTATATATCAAAGAACACAATAAAAAAAGTGAAAAGACAACCCATAGAATGGTAGAAAATATTTGAAAAACATATGTGCACTAAGGGTGGGAAAAGTACCAAGAAATCTTGACTCTGTTTAATATCATTAGTCACCGTCATCATCTGATCTTTACAAAAGAGGCGGGCATATCAACCACTGACTTGCAGAAGAGACTGGGGGAATAACATGAAAGAAATTTGATTACAGTTTTTGGAGACAAAGATCACAATTGAATTACTTAGTGTTACAAAGCAAAGTCATCTGTGAGCAGAAATATTTGTGGTGTTGCACATGGCTTTGGCCAAGGTTGTAACAAGATTTGGGTTCTAATTTTGTCACTTAACAGTTATGTGTCCATGGGCAGGTCACTTAGTCTTGTAAGTCTCCATTATTACACCTGTAAAATTTTTATTATAATATCAAGTACTCTGCATTTTTAGAAACTTAACAGCTTAAAATGGTGCTAACCTCTTGGCATAATTTAAAATAAACTCACAAATTTCTATCTGCCCTTTGTAAAAATCACCATTTGCTGGCACCTCTACTCCAATGGTGTCACAATACGAGCTGCATGAGAACAATCCCAAGAAGGTAGTTATAGTTTCCTTGATTGTTGAAGCAAATACCACACAATGGGTTGACTTAAACAATTGGAATTTATTAGCTCAAAGTTTTGAGGCTAAAACAAAGTCCAAATCAAGGTGTCATCAAGGTAATGCTTTCTTCTTGAAGCCAGGTGTTCTGGGACTGGCTGCTGGTGGTCCTTGGTCCTTGGCTTCTCTGCATATTGCAGTACATGGTGGCCTCTCCTGGCATCTCTGTTCTTTTCTGGGTTCTGTTGTGTTTCAGCTTCTGATTGTTACCCATGGCTTCTTCTCCTGTCTGTTTACATTTCATTCTGCTTATAAATGACTCCATTAATAGGGGTTAAGATCCATCCTGATTGAGGTGGGTTGCACCTTAATTGAAGAAACCTCATCAAAAGGTCCTAATTTCAATGGGTTCACACCTACAGGAATGTTTTAAGTTTAAGAACATGTTTTTTCCAGGGTGCATTGTTTCAAATGACCACGTAGGCTTTTATCAGAAATGAATAGTGAAGCTTCTTCTCAAAGACCATTGCTTTAAACCAAGGTCTCAAAAATTCCATTGTATTACTCTAGTGTGAGCTTTAAAAGTAACCCCATTAAAATCCTGAGACAGACAGGGAAATTCACTATCTAGTGATTCACTATTTCGTGTGAACCCTGCTTGCCTTAATGACTTAGTCAAATCAAAGCCCTACTTTTAACATAATTTAATCAAAGACATCTCTCGGCTGAATCTAATACAATCAAAGGGTATCATGTCCAGAGGAACAGACCAGTTTACAAACATAATCAATATCTCCTGTTTGGAATTAATAAATAATATCAAACTGCCACAATGATAAAAAATGAATAGGAAATATGTAGAAAAAGTCACATTCATAATAGCAATTAAATGTATAAGGTTTCTAGGAATAATTTAGAAAGATCTACATATATGAAGAAATGCCAAGTCTGGATGTAAAGAAAAATTTTCTAAACAAATCAGGTTTGCCAAGTTAGTCCATAAATTTAATGCAGTCCCAATCAAAATCATTACAGTAATTTTCTGAAATTTCATAAGCCAATCTTAAAATTCATACTAATGAGCAAAAATAAATAGCAAGGAAGATTTTCAATAAAAGTAGTAAGGTCAAGGGAATTCTATTAAATGTAAGTAAACATTTTTAGGGCCTAGTAACTAAGACAGTTCTGGGGTAGATGAACAGATCAATAGAACTTAAGAGTCTTGGGGAGTGGATGTGGCTCAAGCGGCTGAGTGCCTGCATTCCACTCGGGAGATACTGGGTTCAGTCCCTGGTGCCTCCTAAAAACAGAAAAACAAGCAAACAAACAAAAAAAACAACTTAGGGGAACCAATGTGGCTCAGTGTTTCAGTGCCGGCTTCCTGCATACGAGGTCCTGGGTATAATCCCTGGCACCGGTAGGTACCTCAAAAAAAAAGAAAAGTCTAGGATGATGCACATATGAAACCTAGGTACATGATGAAGATGACATTAGGAGCACAGGAGAAAGCATAAACTCTTCAATAAATGGCCCTGCATCATTTGATTAACTGTACCATATACCGTACAGAAAATATGGATTTTATTCTTAAAAATGACAATCAAAAATTAAACTTTAAAATAACCTAGAGAAATATCTTTTTAATGCTGGTAATAGAGAAGGGTTTCTGAAACAAGACTTAAACCCATAAAATGTTTTGTTATATAAAAAATAATAATAGAAAAATATGTTTATTAATAAGCCATAAACAACGATGTAGCCTTGGGGTAATACTTATGAAGCATACAGCATCAACAAGGGAATAATAACCAGAATTTATAAAGCGCCTCTAGAAATCAAAAGCAAAAGACAGGATGCTGCCACAGATATCATCCTGGGTTGCAATGCGCCACAGCTCCGGGGCCGTCAGCTAAGCCATGTGCTCTTCCGGGTCAAGGACCATGTTTCATTCGTCTTTGTCCCCCCTGCTTCTAGCACTGTTGGCATGTGGTACGCAATCAAGAACTGTGTGTTGAATGAAAGATGCCTGTTACTAGCAACCGGACTTTACTCTTTCCTGACCCTTGCTCCTATGACACACCTCCTCCTGGCTGCCACTTCACCCCTTCAGGGCAGAGCTTCTCTAGAGGAGCTGGAAGGGAAACAGGTATGGCCAAGTATATCCTGGGAGAAGCAGGGCTGCACTTTAACGAGTTGAACAAACTACGGGTGCTGGAACCACAGGTTACCCAGCAGACCATAGAGCTAAAGGAAGAGTGCAAGGACTTTGTCGACAAAATCAGCCAGTTTCAGAAAATAGTTAGTGGTTTGAGCTTGTTGACCAACTTGCAAAAGAAGAAGAAAATGAGAAAATGAAGGCCGTTGGTGCTCGGAATTTGCTCAAATCCATAGCAAAGCAGGGAGAAGCCCGACAGCAGCAACTTCAAGCACTAATAGCAGAAAAGAAAATGCAGCCAGAAAGGTATCGGGTTGAATATGAAGCTTTGTATAAAGTAGAAGCAGAACAAAATGAACTTATTCACCAATTTATTTTTATAGCAGAAGGGCAAAAAAAAAACACACCCATGTCTGAACCATTCCAGTGACTCGTTGACTAATGATCTAAGTGTGTGGTGTGAGGAGGTGTGTAAGGAAAGCAGCATCTCTGAAGACAATGATACAAATTTGGGGACACTTGTTTTAAATGTCAGTGCCTATCGGTACACATATGCCGTGGAGGTACAGGTTCTCACCTCTTACATTCTTAGTCTGAACTAAGCAGTCTGCAAACTTTGATCCTTTTTTTGTAAATTTACTAAGCCTTGGAAGGAAAAGCAATAAATTATTGTTTTCAGAAACGAAAAAAAAAAAAAGCAATTTAACTCAATTTAAAAATGGGCAAAGAATTTGAAGGCCATTTCACTGTTATGGTCATATTCTTTTGTAATCAGACAAATGCAAATTTAAAAAAACAATGTTATAGCATGAGTTCATAAAAGAATAAATGTCACATGGGATAGATGTGAAGAAACACCAACCTCCATACCTGGATAGTTGACATATGAGTAGATAGAGCCAGATTAGTGAGGAATTTGGCAATAAGCAAGAGAACCAGAATAAACACTTTAACCCAATAATTCCACTCTGCAAAATTTCAGTGCAGCATTTCTAAAAGGAAACACAAACAAGAACATTAATTGCAACACTGTTTACAAAGATAAAAATTGGGGGAAAAATCTTAAATAGGAAAATGAGTAAGTAAACTGAGGTAAAAATAAAACCTTATAATTGACTAGCACAGTGTTATTAAAAGGAACAAATTAGAAGTGCAGTATAACCACATGGATAAATCTCATTCATGAAATGTTGAACAACAAAATCAATTTATAAAATAATATGTTTCATATGATGCAATTTATCTAAATTTGAGAACATGCAAATCAGTAAGATAAATGCCTATAGCAACATAAATATATGGTAAAGTATAAACATATGAATGGGAATAGAATACACCAAATTCAGGACAATTGGTCTCTCCAAAATGGGATTGGGGAGAGATGCATATTAGACTTCCATGTCTGTAATGTTTTATCTTTTAGTAAAAAAGATCTGGAGAAAATATGACAAACATTAAATTTCACAAAGCTTAGTGCTGGGATACCAGAACTTATTAAATTAGCCTTGAAACTTTTTGGCATTTTGAAATGTTCAATAGTAAAAGTTGAAAATAAATCAGATGAACTTTGAAACCAAGGTGAGGTGAGGTAAAAAAGCAGCAATAAGTGTATACAAGAGATTTTGAAATGCTAAGAAGTTGTAAAGTTTAAAACTAAACACTCAACCAAAAATAAAATTTAGGAATCTTCATAGGGTTCTACTGTGACCTCTAGTTCTAATCTAAATGTCACATTTTTATTATATTCTTCTTTTCAGAACATGATCCAAACTCTAGCATCATTACTGGATTCTGGACCCCATGCATTTTTTTTTTCTTTAGAAGTCATCGGGAGCAACCTGGGACCTCCCAGGTAGGAGATAGGAGCTCAACTACTTGAGCCACATCCACTCCCTGCTCATTTGTTTTTGCTCATTTTCTGCTCTTTGTTTTCGCTCATTGGTTTTGCTCATTGTCTGCTTGTTGTTTGTTTGTTTTCCTTAGCAACCGAACCCAGGACCTCCCATGTGGGAGGAAGTTGTTCAAATGCTTGAGCCACATCTGCTCCCCTCCATGCATTTTTCAATGTGCACAATTTTGTTTTAAAAACATCAAATGTATCATACTTCAAATGACTGGAATGTGGTGGTATACCCCTTAATAGCTTACATTTAAACTTTCAAATGTAATTTTAAAAAATAATATACATCAAGTGAGTAAAGAAATTCAAGGACTATCCTTTGAAAAAAGCATTAACCCAGACAATTGAGGGGAAATTTTTCATTCTCTGTTTGAATGAAGATATACTAAACAAATTGGTTTGGTGGAAAAGCATCACTATAAGTAATAAGAAAAACGGACTTTGGCATATTGAACTGGATGAAGAGAGTGTGTATTTGTGCACCTGCCATGAGCCATTTGTGTGAAACTGTTCTGTGAATGCCATTTGGGATCAGCCTTAACTCTGAAGTTTTCCAAATTAAGAACAAACAAACAAACAAATAAATAAAAACCTGATGCCTTCTGTTACTTGGTAGGGAAAACTTTCATTTTTGATTACCTAAGTATCTTGCATGTTTCTTAAAGTGATTGGTTACTTGGAAAGTCAATAAATGGAATGAATGAGGCAGAAGACAAATTTAATAAGAAGTAAATTAAGTTCAAAGAATACAATAAGTAGTAGGAAATAGTTTGGGTTTTGTTGCTTCCAAAGATGGATTAAATTCAAGAGAAGAAGGACAGACAATCCCAATGATGCCAAAATCAGAAAACTAACAAGACAAGAGACATGTACCAGGTACAATTAACTTCCTGTCAGGGTTCATAGAATACAAACAGTGTTTAATTCCATAGCCATTCTGAGTTCGGTACTCAAGAAAAAAAAAAAAAAAAAAAAAAAAAAAAAAAAAAAAAAAAAAAAAAAAAAAAAAAAAAAAAAAAAACCCACATTGAGTGAATCTCAATTCATATGCAATTAGCACCCTAAAATACAGAAACACAGGCTTATCAACTCTGCTTCTTTTATTGTAAAAGACTGGATAAAATTATTAGTAACAGAAGGTTTGGTCCACATCCCCAGAAAATAACTCTTTAATTTTGTAGTAAGATTGCTGGAGTAGAGGCATGGCAATGAGAAAACCTAAAATCTGTTCTAAGGTCCCTCTTATATTTATGCTTCACCACTTACTGTGAAATAAATATAAAATAATATAATCACTTTGTATGGTATTATAAAGCTTAGATTATAAGTGCATAGAAGGCTTTGAATAAATATTCATTATAAATGTAACATTAATTCAGTTAGCAAACACTTTCACAGCACTTACAATGTGCCAGACTATGATGTGAATGCTTAAAAATATTATTTCATTTAGTTCTCCCTATAACCCCAATTAGGTGGGTATTGCTATCCTCATTTTAAAGAATAGGTAACTGAACTACTGTTTCTCATCTTTTCAAAACAGGATGTACTATAAAAGTTATTTTTATAGCAATTAAAAGAGATTAATTTAACATAGGAAGCCGAGAACAGTGATGGACAAGGAAGCTATTAGCATTTTTTTTACAGAGGAATAAATATGAAAGGAAGAAAATTATGAGATGAATTTACAAGTTATTACCCCTTGATTCATGATCAGTAATTTCAGTGATAGAAAACTATATGAAGCTAGAAGAAATACAGTGATTTTAACAATGAGTAAACCCAAAATAAATCAAACAGGCAGCTGAACACCCGTTTAAGTTCTCTCTTTCCTCTCCACTCTAGTTCTTTTTCTTTGAGATGAGCTAAGAATCTCAGCTCAAAGATACAGAAGAAGGAAGAGAGGGGGTAGATAGATAGTAAAGTCTAAATAGCTAGTAAACTTGAAGAGTGCTGAAGTGGAATATCCAAACAACTGTCAAACGTATAAGAAGCTCTTTTTATTAACCAGATGCTACCAGGCCTGAGCAAGCACAGAACAGTTGTACCCAGCACGAGACAGAGCTTTGCTTTGACAGCTCTGATTTATTAAACAGATGATTTGTTATTTATTGATCAGAGAATGATTCTACTCACGGAGTTAAGAAGAAGCCTGATAAAAGGCAATCACGCATCTCATTTGGTTATGGGCAAAAAATACTGTCTATTGGCTTGCTGTGTCAATTGACTTTGAAGCCACGATATCCAGATGTTCAACATGTGCAAACTTCAGAAAGAAAACAAAACAAATCAAAACAGGCCTCTTTTGCCACATATGAGAGCAAAATATTCAAAACATGGCCCAAGGAAAAAATAATATATCATAAATACACTATGTAGCCTGAAATGTATTTTTAACTAGAAAGCAAGAAAGGTGCATTGAAATAATTGTTTAGTTTTTCATGCCTTCTTTTATTTATTTATTAATTCTATATAAAGAGTGCATTGTATTTAAGGTATTGTGCTAAGCACTGTATTGACTTTTAAAATGTTCTTTTTGCAAATGCCACTTATGTTAGCAGAGTTTCCAGGAAATAACTTATTCAAATAAAGTTTCATCATCATACTCAAAGCAAGTCTGATACTTTTTCATCTTCCACAATATCAAAGCTCCTATTAAGAGATTTACTTTTTTACTCTTGGTATGATAACATAGTTGCCATTTGTTTTTTCTTATTCAGGAAATTCCTTCAGCTTTGTTGTTCTCCTCAATCACTCCAGTGGAAAGCTACATGTAACTGGGCTATGAGATAAGACACATGACTACTTAATCAGGGAGCATGGAAGCTTTTATATTCTAGTTTACTGTATTTTAAGTATGATGAAGTTTGTACAACATCAATCATGCCACATGGTGATTTTATATTTTTCCAGGAGCTACTAATGATCAAAAGCACTAATGTCTGCTTTGTCGTTTGCGGATGTATGGATTTTTCCTCCTTGCCTAAATATGTTATAAAAACAGGAAAAAGAATTATCTTATCATCTGAAGTCTGGTGATTGTTTCTTTTCCAACAATTCTTCTGGGAATTACCTCATCCAAGATGAAATGGTAAATATATTTGTAGGTGGTTTAGCCTCTCCTAATTCATTTGGACTTGTATTGAAGCGGTTTTTCTTTCTCTTCTTACAGTTGTCTCAGAAATAGATGACATTAAGCTATCACCCTTGGCCTTTCAGTCTCACAAAACTAGTTAAACAAACATCACATCAGAGATAAATACAGTCATTATCACTATAAGAACACTAAGTTGTAAAGTTGATAGCCAGAATTTTATGCAGTTGCAATGAGCTGGCACATTTGCAATACTATCACAATGGGTGTTGTCATCAAAAGCAAAAAATCCTGGAAACCAGAAATTCACTGGCTTGTTTGTTTTGGTTATAAAATACAATGTCTTTGAGTGTATGTGTATGTGTTTGAAGTGCATGGGCTATGAAATTAGACAGACTTTAATTTGATTCTCAATTTTGCCCCTTTAATATAACATATTCTTTCTGAATCTTTTCCCTCCATCTGTCAATTTGGGATTTTGATTCCTATCTGTAATATGTGCTGAATTGTTTTTGGGTTTAGATCAGGTAACCTAACAAGATAATCTATAACATGACTAGTACCATGTTGGCCCCTAGTGCATATATAGAAAAAAGATTTTAATTTCTTTTTCTTTAGTGACTTTTATAAGGTTGTAAAGATTAAGCAGATAACTCGGTGCTTCAAGGAAAAGTCAAAGCCATGAGAAGTTTTCTGAGTGCTATATTAAACAGCACCAGCTTTCTGGAGGCTAATACTTCCCTTTACTAATTTACAAATTGATTGGCTACAACACAATCCACATTTCAAAATTTGGTCTTCGCATCATTGGAGAGTAAGATAACACATAAAACTTTATGTTCTATGAGGAATTATTTACTTTTATAGTTTGAGTCAAACTAATTTGCTGGTAATGATATAATTCAAAGCGTCACACTGTTGAAGACTTTTCCTTTCATTGTTCCCACCCACTTACTCATTCTTTTATTTTAAAAACTTGAGTAACTACTTTGTGTCAAAAAATTGCACCATTTTTGGAACATCATGAAATACTCTTTAAATTGGATGACAAACCCCAACCTCTTAATTCATTTTTTAAAAAGATGTATTTATTTATTCCTCCCCCTCCTCATTGTTTTGCTCTCACTGTCTACTCTCTGTGTCCATTCACTGTGTGTTCTTCTGTGCCTGCTTGTCTTCTCTTTTAGGCAGCACTGGAAACCCATCCTTGGACCTTCCGGAGTGGGAGAGAGGTGCTCAATCTCTTGCGCCACCTCGGCTTCCTGTTCTACTGTGTCTCTTATTGTCTCTCCTCTGTGTCTCTTTTTGTTGCATCATCTTGCTGCACTAGCACTCCACGCGGGCCAGAACTCTGCTTGGGCCCCCCACCATGCGGGCCAGCATGCCTTCACCAGGAGGCCCGAGGAATCAAACCCGGGACCTCTTATATGGTAGATGAGAGCCCAATTGCTTGAGCCACATCTGCTTCCCTCTTAAATCATTTTAATATCACTATAGCATGATCCTTGAAGGAAATTTTCACACATTATGGGAAGGCATTCTGTTTGCTTTTCATATGTTCTCTCACTTAACCTTCACATCCCTATAAGGTCAGTGTTACTGCTCACGTTTTACAGATAAAGATGTTAAAGCTCAATGAGTTGAGTTGTACATGACCAAGATCATAAAATTAATAAATGGCAAAGCTGGGTTTGAACTCAAGTTAAGGAATTAAATTCGGATCTTTTTTTCACCAGGCCATAAACAGCAGTGCTTCTGCTCCTGTGAGAGGCGAGAGCAGGAGGTGTTGCTAATTTTTTTAGGCAATAAGTGCCTGTAATTTCAGGGAATGTAAAGGTAAAATAAATTAGAGAATTATAAAATGTTTTAAACTAGTTTGAAATGTTAATTCAATGAAATATATCAGTCTGTGCTTTATACTCACAATTTTGCTTCTCTCATAATTCACTACAGAAATGATCTTTGAGGGCCGGCTTGATAGCCCAGTGGATAGGGCACCGGCATACCACATGGGAGGCCCTGGGTTTGGTTCCCGGGGACCTCTCCTAGCAGGCAGACCGCCTTGAGAATGGCAAGCTGCCATGGGCGGGCCAGAGCCGCCGTGGGCAGGGCAAAAAGCTGCCACGGACAGGGCAAAAGCCGCCATGGGCAGGCAGGTCGCCCGTGAATGGAGCGCAGCCAGCCACCCGTGAACTGAGAGCCGGCCGTGAATGGAAGCAGAAGCTGCCCACAAGCGGGGAAAGCCGCTCCTGCGCAGTGACCAGTCTCGGCACGTTGCTGCAGCGGGGGGAGGGGGGAGGGGGGGAAGGGGAGATATGTAAGAAAATAAATAAATCTTTAAAAAAAAAAAAAAGAAATGATCTTTGAAAATATGATCTTTAGTAGAGTATATCAGTTTAATTATCATATCTCCACTGACTATCTATTATCTGGAAATTCAGTAAAATAACCTTCAGAGTTTTACTAGTTGTAAATGAACAAAAAAGAACATTGGTGAAAATAAAAAGGCGCAATTTTTCAGAGTCGTGGATTTGAAAATTTTTTAAATTTGAGGGCCAGTATATGGGAGTGAGAATGCTTGCAAATATTGTTACTCACTCCCAGTGACAAGTGTATTTTATGGAGGATATTTCCAAATTTGGAATTGTTGAGGTTATCTGCAGTTATCCATTATAAATGTCAAGGATGGCTATATATAGTAAAACACTAATACAGGCCTAATGTAGGATTCAAAAATAGGATGGGCTGAAGACCCTATCCTAAATCTACCATGTAAATGAACATTTATATATAATGTAGATAAATGTTATTTGCACAGATATATCTTTCACTTTTCTACTTAATCTTTGGTATGGTCCCTTCTTTCTCATGTCAGTCATCTTTTCCTTCTAATACAATTATATGTTACATGGTTATTTATCTCTGTGACTAGACTTATATCACTGAGAGCAGCAGTCTTATCCTACCATACCTCCCCCTTCCCTGTATCCTTAATCTTCATCACAGTGTCTAGTATCCCGTGAACCTTTATTTTGCTTCTTATCTGGGGTAACATCTGTGTGTATCTTCCTTTACCCATTGACTTATGATTTTACTGAAAATAGAAACCACCTAAATTCCATTGTATTTCATTCTAAATTTCAAGTTTTGGAATAATTTACTATAAATACAGAGTGGTTAATAAATGTAATCTATTAATCACAGCTATTGAGAAGGCTCAGTAAGATTATTAGACTACTAAGAACATACGATTACCATTCTTACTTCCATGTATGGCCTTGAATTAATCATTTGATATCAACCTATACACTCTAGTCTACTTTCTCCTGAAGGATTGAGGAGTACAAAGCTGACAGTTGTTTAAATTATTAATAATTTTAAACTTTTTATAACTAATTGATGCCTTTGACCCACCTGGGCATTATTTTTGTGTTCCTGACATCTAAAAGGCACAAAATCTGTGCCTGGGGGAAAAATGTTCCAGGAAAGATAAGTTTAGTTTTAACTCAATCTTGAATAATAGAAAGCAAATGAGAATAAAAGAGTCGAAAAGCCCAGAAATTTCCATTTTCCATGCCATAATGTTCTACTCCCAGATAAAATGTCAAAAAACGAAGCATCAAATTTATATTCCTGAAAATATTACCATACAAAAAGTGATCTATTTTTAAAGTATTTGTGCATTTGATCAAAGGTAAAATTTGAAAATATCTTTTCACTAAGGAAAAAGACAGAGACTGCCTCTAGTCAAAATACTCATTTTTAAAAGAACAAATTAGCAAATACTGAAGGAGTAAATAACATTTTTTGTGGCATAAATTGGCATCTCTAGCAATTATTCTATATATGACTGGTGGAAAAACTTTCAAATTCTCAGGCTATTATTAAATATTACCTTAAGTGAGAATCAAGCTAATCTAAAACATACAATAGATGTCAGATTAAATCAAAACAATGTCATCACAAATTCAAAACATGGCCAGAAAAGCTTATGGCTTCGAAAGCACAATAAACCTTCATGGGGAAAAGTTTATACGTAAAGCAGATCTCCAAATCTAAGGGAATAATACAAAGCACAGAGGCAGCTCTCTGACAGGTTTCTCCCATTTTAATGAACAAGTTTCAGTGGAAAACTTAAAAGATTAAAAACTCACAACAAAATAACTCCCATACATTATTCCTAAGGCTGTCTCTATAGCCCCAAATGAAGTAGGGATTTGGTAATCCTCTGCTAATAGGATCACTGGAGACACTTGAGCTCAAAGGGACGCAATAGAACCTGCATTTTCTACATCAATTGTCTAGCTTAATCAAATACACCATATATTGGATAAGCTTCCAGTTCATGTTATTCTGGGTATATCCCAGTATAATAGTTGGTATAGCCCAGCCATATTTAAGTCCAGAGTAATAATCAATTTCCAGAAACAGCACACTCAGCTTCAGCAACTCTTTAGCAATAAAGTCTGTCTTATTATATTGGAATTATGCTATTATTCATGGATTAAGAAAATCTATGAAGGTTATTAAAACAGTTCTCTTATGTTGAAAATTATTCTCTTTATTGCATCCAATTCTTTGATTAGTTCATTATGAAAAAGTTATAATAAAACAGCTCTAGGATATAAATATAGAGAGACGTTTTGCTGTGTAAAATTTTCAAAAGTTAAAAAAATAAGACAATGATATCTTCATCACTTACTTTGTGAAGATGAGAAAAAGAGAGCTTTACAAATTTGAGAATTTTAAATACAAAATTTCACAATTTTCGTTTAATATAATTTAATTTTTGTTTAAAAAGCTAATTAATTTTGCTGTTAAAATTTTTAACATTCCTAAGAACTTCACTTTTAAAAACGCAAATGACTCTAAAGTGTTGCCCTTTTTTCTCCATATAACAAATTTTATTTATAGCGAAGCTTTAGATTGCATAAAAGTTACATAGAAAGTATAGGGAATTCCCATATACCCTTTTCCCACATTTTCTCTTATTAATAGCATCTTACATCATTGTGGTACATTTGTTACACTTAATGAACAAATATTGAAACATTGCTACTAATCAACGTCTATAGATTACATTATGGTTTACACTTTTCACTATACAGTTTTACAGAATTTGACAAAATATTTAATGGCCTGTATCCATCATTGCAATATCATGCAAAACAATTCCAATACCCTAAAAATGCCCTATGTTCTACCTATTCTTTCCTCCCTCCCCCACAGAACTTCTGGTAACCCTATCTTTACATCAATGCTACAAGTTCTTCCAATACAGCAATAATAATAAATTTATTCCCGTCCATGATTGTGTTTCTCTCATGTTTGTTCATTCCTCAATCTTGATGATTTTGGGATTGTGATGCCAACTCTGCTTCAGGTTGAGAGGGGCTTAGATCTTATGGGGCAGAAGGAAGGAACTGTTTTGCTTGCAGTTGTACATACTCTTTTTTGGGGAGTATGGGGTTTGTCCATCATTATCTTTTTGTTAGTTGCCTTGGCTGAGTCCAAAGAGGGTAGGTGTTGGTTGCAACTCAGCTGAGATTCAGGGCTCAACTGGCATATGGACAGACTGTAGATTTAAGACTATGAGACATATATTTTGTGGCTATAGAGCCAATCATAGGTTCAAGTAAAAGGTATAGAAGAATCATGTGTAGGGAAATTATAAATGAGTCTAACTCTGTTACATTGGGGAAATAGATTATCATAAATTCCAAGGTAAGACCCAGTGATGGGGTGCTGATTTAATGGGGTTGTGTGCCTTGCTATACTGTCTGGATGTCTCTAGAGCCCTCAGGAGCACTCCTGATTTGGTTTTGTTTGCTGTGGCAGTTAGCGAGATCTGCCTGATATTGCACAAGCATAACCTCTGAAATGTCCTCCTCACTCACTTTGAAATCTCTTAGCCATAAAAACTCTTTTGTATTTAATGTTCCTCCCTTTTGCCAAAGTCTTCTTCTAAATATATTGTTGGGTGGTGTTTGGTATTAATCCCTTGATGCCAGGGAGGCTCATCCCTGAGAGTCATGTCCCATGTCGGGGTGGTGGTGGGGGGGAAGGTAATTAATTTGTTGAGTTTGGCTAAGAGAGAGACCACTATTGAGAAACAACAAGGTTTTCAGGAAGCAACTCTTGGGCAATAGTTATTATTAGGCTAAATTTCAATTTTACAATATTAAGGTTCAAAAATGCAAGTGTTAATATTGTAGTTTTAGCATATTGGTCTGTTTTCCTATTATTAGGCACTGCCTATGTACTGTAGAGATTCTTGCAACTCTATTTAAGAATGTAACAGGACACCCCAGGATGGGAGTTTAATATTTTGTTGTTTATTGTGTGGGTTTCTACCCACTGAGATAACACCCTATGACAATATAAACACATTCATATTCCATAGAGGCAATGTCCTACATGTACCCTTACCCACACATCCTCTCATCACTGATACCCTTCACTAGTGACCCTACCCTGCTATAGATACCAAAAGAACATTTCCACAATTGTATGCTCTCCCACAGTCCACGCCTCCTCAGAGTTCACCTGTTCCTTTTTCCAAACCTACCCCACAGCTCCATGGATGGCCCAACCCACCATCCTCACTTACACTCACACCCCATGATCATTAACCCTACTTATACCATTGCATATCCATCATCTCCGTTTACCGCCAAAACACCACTATCTACCTTATCATAGATTCTGCTCTGATTGGGCATCCTAATCTCCTGGTAACCTATCTTCCAGACTACCTTTGCGATTCTGCTCAGAATCCTTAGTTCATATCAGTGAGATCTTGCAGTATTTTTCCTTTAGTGACTGGCTTACTTCACTCAACATAAGGTCTTTGAGGTTCATCCATGTTGTCCCATATGTCAGTATTTCATTCCTTCTTACATCTGAGTAGTACTCCATCATATGTATATAACACATTTTGTTTATCCATTCCTCTGTTGATGGACATTTGGGGTGCTTCCAACTTTTGCCAATTGTGAGTAATGCCACAATGAAAACTGGCATTTGTTTGGGTTCCTGCTTTCAATTCTCCTGGGTATATTCTTAGGACTGGGAATGCCAGATCATACAACAATTCTATAGTTAGCTTCTTGAGGAACCACCAAACTGTCCTCCACAATGGCTGCACCATTCTGTATTCCCACCAGCAGTGGATGAGTGTTCCTATTCTTCCACATCCTCTCCAACACTTGTAGCTTTCTGTTTTTTAAATAGCCACCAGTCTAATAAGTGTAAGATGGTATATCATTGCAGTTATGGTTTGCATTTCCCTAATAGCTAGTGAAGTGGAGTGTCTTCTTATGCTTTTTAGCCTTTTGTATTTCCTCTTTGGAAAAGTGTCTATTCATCTCCCTTGCTCATCTTTTAAATGTGTTGTTTGTCTTCTTATTATTGAGATGTAATATTTCTTTATATATGCTGGATATTAGACCCTTATCAGATAAGTGGTTCCCAAATATTTTCTCCCATTGAGTAGGCTGCCTTTTCACGTTCACGAAAAAGCCTTTTAAAAGCATTCCAAAGATCACTTATAATCTATATTTTTATTAGTAAATATTAAGTTATACAAAATCAAAGGAGTCAATTATGCTGATAAAGCAAAGGAAAAATGCAGTGAAAAAACAGAAAAATCATTTTTGCAGAAGTCATTGCTATAAAGTTTATCAAACTGGTCTTGTTAGATAGAATCACATGTATCCAACTGATCATGGACAGTGACAAGCATTTTAATGGCTTGCTAGAAATGAAATAAATCCCACTTAGTTAGTTCTATGCTTGAACAATATATTTTCAAAACCATTTCTGTTCATTTGTCATGTGATTTCTTACCTGAAAGTGTCCATTTAGACCTATCTGTGTTAATCAGTTGTGTATATTTGAGCCCTATTAATGAGCAAAATACCCCAAATAGACTGTTTGTGACTTTTTGACTCAGGCTGGCAAATTGAGTGGCAGATAAAACATTCATTGAATTAGAAAAGATTAGGAAATGTATTTAGTGACATGGAATGCCAGAAAGAAGATATGGTTAAACATAAACTATGGGCTTAGGCTGTGTCGTAGTCTCATCTGCTCCACAAAATAAAATTAACCTAGTCTTGAATCATTTATATCATCCTCATCATATATGATTGAATAAGTCTGTTAGGAGAAAGCCATAAAAAACATTGGAGGCTCCAACACATACCCATTTTGAGAGGATGGTAAATATTGATGCTACCACTCTGTTTACACATAAAAAAGCCAAATGCTTGTGTACAACATCCCCAAGGACATTGTTGAATCTTTCCCAAAATGATCAGGAAAATAAAGCAAACTATGTAGAAGATGAGACAGAGAGGTTTATGTAATCCCTGGAACTGTCAGCCTACTTTTTTCCTCCCATTCTGTAAGGTATGTGAGAGTAAACATGAGTAAGACTCATGTAGGGATAAACCCATGCTTCCTAATGTTTATTCAAAAGAGAGCAGTTTGTTTAGAAACAAATTATTTTTAGTACATATTCTAATTGATATCATCTGATTTGTATGAAGCAATGTTTTGGCTGACAACTCAGAAAAAGAAATGTGTTCTAGAAAGATGCTATTGGTACTGCTGAAATACAGTAGAGTGTGAAGAAGTTGTGACCAGTCATTGAGATCCCTTAGGGAATTCTCTGCCCAAGTGATTGAAGAAACTGGGAATCACTTCGATTTTGAAAGAGAGAAAGAGGATTAGTAGTGCCAAGGGGGTCATGGTGGAAGAAATATTTTAAGAGTAGGAAGAAAGGGGAATCCAACATGTCAAATCATGCAAGAAATTTCAGCAGGATTAGAATCAAAAGGAATTCATTGGATTTATTATCTGGACAGTCAAAAAGTATCTGTTTTAATTAATGCCACTATTCTCTTGATAGTCACACTTTATTTTGACACCCTGCAATGCATAAACTTTTTTCTTCTGCAACTTTCCAAAAAGAATTAAGCAGAGGTCTCCTCTACACTCATTTATATAGTCTGCAATGTCTGACTGGATATAAGTTGTATTTTTTACATGTCAATCTCCTCCATTAATTAGAAACTCAGAGCAAAAACAGTGACTTTGCCTACCTATTATGCCGATATCTGACGTGTGGTGGAACTACTTTCTTCTCATTCTTTTTCAAATTCACATGCATTTTTTCCAACTGGACGGTAGTGGCAATGAATGGAAAGGTAGAGAAAGCACGTTGGATATGCAGTGCTGGCCACAGGGTAGTGTGGAAAGCATGCCTCTCCTTGAGTATGTAAGTAGCTCATTTTACCTATATTGTGGTTGCCAAAAGACAATAGAGACAGATCAGAAATAACTGGGCAGCAATTTTTATTTTTATTTTTTTAGGTACTGGAGCTGGGGATTGAACCCAGGACCTTGTATGTAGGAAGCCAGAACTCAACACCTGAGCCACATCAGCTCCCCTGAGTTGGTTTCTTTGTTTGTTTGTTTGTTGCTGTTTGTCTTTGTTTTTAGGAGGCAACAGGGACTGAACCCAGAACCTCCCATGTGGGAACCAGGCACTCAACAAATTGAGCAACATCCACTCCCAGCAATTATTTTTATGGATTCAGGGTTGTCTATTTGTGCTCCAAGGTTTTGCTTATATGGGTCTGTCCCTTCAAGAAAGGCAGAAAGCTGAAGGGATTTAAAATATAGACATTAAAAACAGATGGGAGCAAAGTTTTCTTCAGCAAAAGAGAGAGCATTTTATCAAGCAGAAGGAGCTGCTTTATGAGAAGTGAATTTCCCATTATGGAGGTTTTGTTGTTGTTATTAGAGAAGTTGTAAGTGTATATAAAATACAGGATTCCCTTACACCACCCCACCACCAATATATTGCACTGGTGTGGAACATTTGTTACAATTGATGATGACAATTTTAAAAATAATTTTATCCTTTTTAAAAGAGTTGTTACTTTTGTTACAATTGATGAAAGATTATTAAAATAGTTCTATCATTAGATGCATGTTTTCCATATTCCAGCATATTACCACCTTATATTAGTATCATATATTTGTTATAATTCATGAAAGAACCTTCTTATACTTGTACTATTAACTAAAGTCCATCGTCTAAAATAGGGTTCACTGTGTTGTAGCTATGTTTCACCTTTTAATTTTTATTTTAGTAATATATATAATCTAAAGTTTCCCCTTTAACCACATTCACCTGTATAGTTCAGTGCTGTTGATAAAATCATGTGCAACCATCACCACCATCCATTTCTAACTTTTACCATCAGCCTGAACAGAAATCTTGTACAAGTTAAACATCAATTCCCCATTTGTTAACCCCAATCTATCTCCTGAAAAACTGTATTCTAGATTGTAACTCTATGAGTTTGTTTATTAATTAGTTCATAACAGCTAGATCGTGCAATTTTTGTACTTTTGTACCTGGCTTATTTTACTAACTACAGTGCCCTTAAGGTTCATCTATGCTGTTGAATGTATCAAGAATTCATTTCTTTTAAGAGCTGAATACTATTCCATTGTATGTACATACCACATTTTGTTTATCCATTTATTAATTGATGGATATGTATGTTGCATCCATCTTTTGGCAATTGTGAAAAATGCCACTATGAACATCTGTGTGCAAATATCTGTTTGAATCCTTGCTTTAACTTCTTCTGGGTATATACTTAGTAGCAGGATTGCTAGATCATACAGCAATTTTTTATTTAATTTCCTGAGGAATTGCCAAACTCTCCTCCACAGTGGCTGCACCATTTTCATTCCCACCAGCAATGAATGAGTGCTTCTATTTCTCCACATCTTCTCCAACACTTGTGGTTTTCTGGGTTTTTTTGATAGTGGCCATTCCAGTAGGTGTAAAATGCTATCTCAATGTAGTTTTGTATTTCCCTACTAGCTGGTGGTGTTGAGCATCTTTGCATGTTTTTTTAGCCTTTTGTATTTCCTCTTTGGAGAAATGTCTATTCAAGCCTTTTGACTATTTTTAAATTATGTTGTTTGCCTTTTTATTGTTGAGTTGTAGGAATTTTTATATATCCTGGACATTAATCCTTTATTGGATATGTAGTTTCCAAATATGTTCTCCCATTGAGGAAGTTACCTTTTAACTTTCTTGACAAAGTCCTTTGATGAACAAAAGTTTTTAATTTTGAGGAGGCCCATTTATTTATTTTTTCTTTTGTTGCTTGCGCTTTGTTGTAAAGTCTAAGATACCATTGCCTAGCACAATATCATGAAGATGCTTCCCTACATTTTTTTCTAGGAGTTTTATGGTCCTGGTTCCTATTTAACATTTTGGGTTAATTTTTGTATGAGATGTTAGATAGGGGTCCTCTTTCATTCTTGCATATGGATAACCAGTTCTCCTAACCCAGTTTAATGTACATGGTAGCCTTATCAGATATCAATTGGCCATAGATGTGAGGCTCTACTTCTGAATTCTCAATTTGATTCCATTTTTCAATATATTTATCTTTATGCCAGTACCATGCTGTTTTTGCCAGTGCAGCCTTGTAATATGCTTTATTATTTTTTTAAAAAAGATACTTAGATTACATAAATTACACAAAAAATATAGGGATTCCCATATGCCCCACCTCCCACACCTCTGTAATATGCTTTAAAGTAAGAAAATGTGAGTCCTCCAACTTTGTTCTTTTTCAAGATGTTTTGGATATTCAGGACCCCTTAGCCTTTCAAATAAATTTGGTCATTGGCTTTTCCATTTATGCAAAATAGGCAGTTGGAATTTTGATTGGAATCTTGTTGAATCTGTAAATCAGTTTGGGTAGAATTGACATCTTAATGACATTTAGTTTTCCAGTCCGTGATACAGAATGTCCTTCCATTTATTTAGGTCTTCTTTGATTTCTTTAAGCAAAGTTTGTAGTTTTTCATATAGAAATCCTTTGTATCCTTGGTTAAATTTATTCCTAGATATTTGATTCTTTTGTTGTTATACTAAATGGAATTTTTTTCTTGAATTTCCTCTTCAGTTTGCCCATTACTAGTGTATAGAAACACTATTGATTGTTGCATGTTGATCTTGTTACCCACCACTTTATTGCACTCATTTACTGACTCTCATAACTTTGTTGTAGGTTTTTTATGACTTTCTATATAGAAAATAGTGAAAGGTTTATTTCTTCCTTTCCAATTTTGATGCCTTTTATTTCTTTTTTCTTGCTATTGGTCTGGCTAGAACTTCTAGTACAATGTTGAATAATAGTGGTGATAGTGAACATCCCTGTCTTGTTCCAGATCTCAGAAGGCAAGATTTCAGTCTTTCACCATTAAGTACCATATTAACTATGGGTTTTTAATATATGCCTTCTATCATGTTGAGGATTTTTACTTGTGTTCCTATTTTTCAAAGAGTTTGTTTTAATCAACAAATGATGTGGAATTTTGTCAAATGCCTTTTCTGCATCAATCAAGATGATCATGTGGTTCTTCCCCTTCATTTGCTAATATGGTATATTGATTTTCTTGTGTTGAACTACTCTTGCATACCTGCAATAAAACCCAACTCTTCATGGTGTTTATTTCTTTAATGTGCCGTTGGATTTAATTTGCAAGTATTTTGTTGAGGATTTCTACATCTATACTCATAAGAGAAATTGGTCTGTTAATATCTTTTCCTGTAGTGTCTTTGTCAGGATTTGGCATTAGAGTGATGTTGGCCTCATAAAATGAGTTAGGTATTATTACTTTCTCTTCAATTTTTTAGAAGAGTTTGGGAAGGATTGGTATTATTTCTTCTTGGAAAGATTGGTAGAATTCAGCTATGAATTCATGTGGTCCTGGGATATTCTTTTTTGGAAGGTTTTTGATGCGATTCCATATCTTTACTTATAATTGTTTAATTGACGTCTTCTATTTCTTCTAGAGTCAACACATGTTGTTCATGTGTTTCTAGAAATTTGTCCATTTCTTCTAGGTTGTCTAATTTGCTGCCATACAGTTGTTCATAGTATCCTTTTATGCTTCTTTTATTTTATGGGGGTCATTAGTAACATTCCCCCTCTCATTGCTGATTTTATTTATTTGCATCTTCTCTCTTTTCTTCTTTGTCAGTCAACTATGGGTTTGTCACTTTTATTGGTCTTCTCAAAGAACCAAGTTTTGGTTTTGTTAATTGTCTTTATTGTTTTTTCTATTCTCAATTTCATTTATACCTCTTTGAATCTTTATTGTAGCTTTTCTTCTGCTTGCTTTGGGATTAGTTTGCTGTTCTTTTCCTACTTCTCCAGATGTGTAGTTAGGTCTTTGACCTTGGCTTATTCTTCTTTTTTAATGTAATGGTTTACTGCTATAAATTTCCCTCACACTACTGCCTTTGCTGCATCACATATGTTTTGATATAATGTGTTCTATTTTCATTTGTCTCAAGATATTTACTCATTTCCATTGCAATTTCTTCTTTAACCCACTGATTGTTTAAGAGCGTGTTAATTTCCATATATTTGTGAATTATCCTGTTATCACCTGTTATTGATTTCCAGCTTCATCCTTATATTCAGAAACAGAGAAATCTTTTTTTTTTTATAAAGATTTATTTATTTTATTACATATCTCCCCTTCCCCCCCGTTGCGGCGACGCGCCGAGACTTGGTCACTGCGCAGGCGCGGCTTTCCCCGCTTGTGGGCGGCTTCTGCTTCCGTCACGGCCGGCTTTTTCAGTTCGCGGGTGGCTGGCTGTGCTCGATTTGCAGGCGACCTGCCCTGCCCGTGGCGGCTTTTGCCT
>PVKH010003715.1:0-24465 GCA_004027955.1 Chaetophractus vellerosus
TAACTGGGGTGGTTGCTCAAAACTTAAGGCTGGGCCAAGCAGGATGATGGAGCACCAAATATAATTTCTTTCATGCCATTACACAAATTATTGATTTCAACACACTTAAGATTTTCCTATCTATTCCTCACATTTGTATTGTTAAAATGACAACAAAGGAGAGTCTTTTGAGTTCTTGAAAAGTAAAATGTCCTGTTCAAGGTGGTTTTACATATATCTGTGAGAAAAGGGAAAAAGGAAATATCTTTCACATTATTATAACTAAGAGGTGATTCTTTGCTAAAGATCCAGGAAAATTTCTTAACTCTTACATTGTTTATTGATATCCAAATAGATCTGCTTTCTGAGCAAGTCTTGTTAGTAAACATGGTCTATGTAACAAGAGCAATTATGACCTAAAGTTACTGAAATTATATTACCCTAAATATGTGTTACTCTAATCTAATCCAGATCATCTCAGCAGTGTTTAGAGGCAACATACAATTTAGACATAATTAAAGATGATATATTCATATGCTTTAATTACTGCTCTTTTATGCAGTAGTTTGACTAAATGTGAAAATTATTTTTAGTGCACATTATTCCAAGATATGCACAGCAATCGAATAAGTTCTGCAATTTTAATTTGCTCCATGATTCAACTATGTGAATGCCATTTATTTTTTCTGAAATGGTTTAAATATAATTAATTATATTTTCCAAAAGTCTATTTCATTGGAAGGTATCAGAATGAAAATTTATAAAGGAGATGATAGATAGATGATAGATGATAGAGATAGATAAATTTGGATTCCTAGTAGAGTGAAATGTCAATTAACCTACCACACAAGAAGATCATGATAATTTCAATCTAAGGAATTTTGAAAACCATCCTTTAATCTTTCTTTGATTCAGCTATTTAAATTTTTAAAAATGACTTCAATAAATAAAATATATTAACTTAATAAAATATAATAGTATAACTATAGTGAGTAATAAAATAGTCTTCCGAATACTTTATATATCTTTGAACACAAAGATTACAGAACTAATAAAAAATGACTAAAGTATCTTCCTAAAATAGTTCACAAAAAGATACTAAAAATCAGTGTAAGTCCCACATCACTTAATTTTTAAAAAAGATATATGCATATACATTTAGAAAAACATGACTACTGATGGAAAGTGATCATTAAATATTTAAATAGCTAAATAGTTAAAACTGTCATTTGTATTTGAAAAGTTAAATGTTCTTTAACTTTTATTTAATCTTTAATATAGGTTGTTCTCATAAAAGGGAATAGATTTCATTTTAAACTACATTTCATTCAATTATATGCTTAATATAGAATGAAGAGTTGAAGTGATAAAACATTCTGACAAATGAAACAAAAAATGTAGCTGTATTCTATATCAGTTTCACTGATTATCTGGCAAAGCTCAATCACATATTTTGTACTTTCAAGATGGGACAGCTATTTAAAAGGTAATTATTATATTTATGGATTTCCATAATGCTTTGAAGGCACCAAAGCAAATAATAAGAACCTTCTTCCTGAATTACATTAGCTCTGGTATGAGATCAAGAGCTGTTTTTCTGATATTTTGTTGATTATACCACTTAATGTATTCTGTAATTGCCTTTTGTAAAGTTTAACCTTTTTTGGCTTACTGTTTGCTGATGTGGAACCTAATTTAGGGAGCAATCACTTAACACATTTTAAAAAATGATGATTTAAAAATTCTGCAGCCCAGTGAAATAAAGAGTTTGTGGTGGTCATGGGAAAATTTCAGGGGAAAAAAAAGCATATTTAGCTATCAAGAACATCATAGAAGCAGTATCAATTGACTGTGGGTTGAAGTTGATAAATTTGGGGAAATACTTTTGAATTAATAAAGTCAGCTGAAATATAGCCTTAAAAGTCAGAATCTGTGCTACATTCTAGCATTATCTCTGGGTTCTGGAAATTGGTAGAAAATTTTGTTCAGTTTTGCCATTGTAATAGTGGTGGGATATCTAGAATATTTCACGTATTTCACATTTATCTTCATATTTCATTAATATGAAGCTTCAATGACTCTGCTTCTATCAAAAAAAATGGTTCAAAAATTTCATATCACTGAAAGCATCTTTTTACAATTAAATCCTTTCTAATGATATAGAACCAAACATAGTATTTTTGGACAACATTTAAGAATTTACTAGATTAGCCATTCCTGAAATTTTATAATCTGAAGATCATTCAGTCAGAGCAGTACATTTTATTCTTGATATGAATATGTAAGGAATTATTATAAATCCAGAATTTAAAACAAAAACTTTCATAGACTTTGTATAATTTGATCCTTTCCAAAGAAAACACTAATTTTTGTTCATCACATTCTCTGTTCTGGAATGAAGATGAGGTTGGCCCTGCACATTGGGCAAGAAGTAACAGAATAGTATGGGGACACACGTTGTATTTTTTAGAGATCTAATATAACTCTTATTTTAACAACAATACATTATATTGACTGCATTATGTACAATTTTCCTTCTCTTTTAAATACAGCAATGTGATCATTTTATTAGATGTGAAGCCTTGGGAAAATGCATTTGGGTCTATCCTAGGTAAAGACATATTGTAAACAAAAGATAAATGATTTCATTTTTTTCAAGAAACCTTGACATTGCACAAAGTAGGTAGCACTGTATGATTAAGAAGTGGAAAAATCACTTGCAGTGAAACATAACAAACCCTCATTTTTCCTTCTTTCTTTTCTCTTTCTTTTTCTTTTTCCATTTTGTTTGTGTATGTGTGTGTTTGCCACAGTTGTTAAGGAAGTTCTTTCCCGCTCTACATTGTATTGTTTTTAAATGACTATTAAATTTCTAGTCATTTAATATATTTAAAAACAGCTTAAGTCCCAGAAGGTAGAAATAATGGTGACTTAATGCACATATCTATTAATCTTATAAAGTAAATGTGGATGCAGCAGGCACAAACAAAGGAGCTATGAATTTTCTTGTATTTATACACATAATTACAAATCTGTTGCAGGAAGTAATAAAACATTCTTTTTTCCCGTTAATTATCCTATTTAACAAACAGACCTCATCTTTGTTTTGTTATAAAATAATCTTGATCCCCAAAGTCACTTTCCATAGGTTACACTGAGGGATGAAATCTCATCTGGAGAGGTCAACACTGCCAGTTAAGTCACCTGGAGGGGGAGCTCCTTTTGAATTAAGGTAAGGAGGACAGCCATGCCAATATAGCAGGCTTGACATTTCAGGAGCTAGGCTCCGAGACCGTTAAAAGACCACAGGATAGTGGCTGATTAGGAATGTAAAAATACTGAATTGACTCATTCCTGGATTTTATTCTTTCCTGATATTACGAAGAAAGGAGGGAAGGAGGGAAGGGGGTGGGGAGGAAGGGAGGGAATGTATACAATTGAACCTGGTAAGGACATTCTAGAACCCTGAGCCCTCATTAGAAACACATTGTTCAGAGAAGTAATGTGAAAATTCAAGATGAAGGTGTCCTGTGGAAGGAAGCCAAGGGGAAGGGAGAAGGAAACAGCACATTGGTAGATGCATAATTATTGATAATGTTCTGTTTTTTTGGGCTGGGTGGTGTGTCTTTGAGTATTTGTCTTATTATTGTATTTTTAAATTCATATGTGTATGTGTATAGATATACACAACTTCATGTGAGTGTAACAATTATTACATTTCAAAAGAAAATATGAAAAATGGGTAAAGAAATACAAATGCAATTTTCACTTTGAGAAAGAATCATGCGTGTTCCATAAAGAACCAAGAACTCAATTTCTTTCTGGGGAAAAATAAAGATCAGACTTTCTACAATTTTTTATTTTTGATTGCTTCTATTGGTAACAAAGTCATGTGTTTTGGGTTTGTTTGTTTTTGCTTTTCACCTTTTTCATTCAATTTTTTTTTCAGTTCTATGTTATTAGGTTTTAAACATACATTTGCATCTTGGCTGCTCTCCTTGACACTGACTCACCTCAGTCCACTAAAATATTGTCTCCCTTTTCCTTGCCAGCAGGACTCTGTAATCGTCCTTGCTCTTATAAACACTATGGAATGACTATCTCTGTTCTACAATGAGGAACACAACTTGGCGTCCTGAATTTTTCCCTTCACTCCCACCGTCCCTGCCCATCAGTGTTCCTGTCTGTGCTGCTCTGAAGTCTCTGCCTCCAGCACACTTCACCTTACTTTTCAAGTGGATATCAGAGCACATTTTGACCCTTTTGATGTTTTCCTTTTGCACCACAGATAAGTTGTTTTGCTGCCTGCCTTTGGCCTTGAGAGAATGAAAGCTTTTGGATCTGCTCTCTCCTGGGAGTCAGGTACTCGCATCACTCATCAGTTTTTTCTTTCTTTCCTGTCTACGTATTATTGACTGTCAATACTTTCTTTTCATAGTTTTACATTCCTCTTTGCCTCTGTAACCAGTGTTCTCCTTGCCCTGTCCCAGGGCCCTTTCTTAAATTTTACTTATGTACATCCTTCTGTTAAAAAGCAGTCTCTCTCCTCTCTCACACACACACATAATTTTCTATACTTCATCTTAGCCAAAAGGATGAGAAGTGATCATGTTTTTCTATAGTGCCAAAAGATAGAAAAGTACTTTTAGGTTTTATTCATTGCACTTGAATGTGTCTCCTTTGAAGACTGTCTTCCTTGCAGTTGGAATGGTCATATCAGTCATGGGAATTTCTCTGGGCCTGAGACATGATTTTGCAGTCTAAAAAGTTGTACTGTATGATTCTGTATTTTCATAGACAATGCAATAGAATGTGTATATCTTAAATATACACACTAAAAACAACACAGAACAAAGGTTGCTGCTTTTGAGAGAACTAATCTCTTAAATAGGAGACCTTAGAGAGTGTCATACAACCTCTTGCTCAAATAAAAATGAAGTCTTCACGCCATGGTATGGCAAACATGCCTTTATCACATGTTCTTCATTTGCTTGACCCAAGATGGATTTTTGTTAAAATGAACCTCAGGAGATGATCTGGTTTTCTGTGTTCCTGCCTGAATCAGTCTTCTATTGTCACAAAGATGCTGCCTCAAAACAGTGGCAGACAACAATAAGCATATGTAGTAATACTTGCAGGTCTGCCAGTTGGCTGGGGTGGGTCTGCTTTAAACCATGGGTCTGTACTCACTGGGGCGGATATGCTCCATTTTCTCTCACTGCTGTGTGACCAGCAGACTGTCTGAGGCATGTTCTTCTCATGGCCACGACAAGTGCCAGAGGGGTGAGTGGAAACATGTTCTGCCTCTTAAGACCAGCTCAGAACTGGCACACTTCAAAGCAAGTTACAAATTCAATGAGTCGGGAAAATGCACTCCATCTTTAGTGGGAAAAACCTCAGTCATTCAGCAAAGGTAAAGAATAGAGAACAACTTAGCAATCTATTTTTGTCACTCAGTCCAATCTGAGGAGGGTTTGACGCTAATTATTTCAGACACTAGCTCTATATCCTTACTTAAGGAAGGTACTTATAGATATTCTTCTTATTCTGAAAAAGCCCTAGAAAGATGCTGTGGTGGTTGGGTTCTGTATGTTCCCCCATAAAAACGTGTTCTTAAACTTAATCCATTCCTGTGAGCTCACTGTAAGTAGGACCTTTTGAAGAGTTTGTTGCAGTTAAGGTGTGGTCCATCCCAATAAGGATGGGTCTTGATCTTATTACCAGAGTCCTTTATAAGTGGAATGAAATTCAGAGAGAGAGCCACAGGGAGCAAGAAGCTCAAAGACGGAACCTGAAAGAGAACTGAGAGGCCCAGAGAGGCTGGCAAGTACATTGTCGTGACAAAGGAGCCAAGGACCAAGGACCACTGGCAGCCTGCCCCAGAATGCCACTGTCTTTGGGGAGAAAGCATCGCCTTGATGATGCCTTGATTTGGACTTTTTCCTAGCCTCAAAATCATAAGCCATTCCTTTTCAAAGGTATTTGCTTGAGCAGCCTAGGAAACTAAAACAGATGCTAAGGAAAGTTTTTTTGTATGAGAGAAAACACAACGTTTAGGAGGAATTGTCAGTCAACCATAATATTTAATAGCCACTTATGATGCAAGCCACCCGGTAGGGATCCACGGTAGAAGAGGGTAGGAAAAGGTCCTTGGGAAACACCCAACCTGTCACAAGAGACACGCAGAGGAGGAGATGCAGTTCCACCTGGGTGAAATAAGTGATCCTAAGTATGGCCAAAGCTTCAGAGCAAGTCTCTGTATACCACAGAAGGTACTTCTATTGAGAAAGCGGCTCCCCCTCTTTTGAATCATTTATAAAGGACACAGAGGCCAGCCCTGAGAAATTTGTTCTCTCTAGGAATAGAAGAACACTGCTCCTCTCATTTTATCTCACAAACGCCTTTATTAGGAATGAAGGGAGCTGTCCTCATACCCACAAAAACTTATAAATGAAGTCTTAATAATCAGAATAAAGACTTTGGAACTGAAGAAAACTCCTGAACTGGAGAGATGGTGACTTCTGTTTGTCACCTGTGTGAGGTATAACTTCTAGAATCTGACAAACACCGAGCATTGAGATTGATATTCTCTAGTATGCCTAGCAGTGAGAACACCAATGTGTTACTGTATCTCTAAATCTGGAAGAGCACAATAACAGCAGCACTAGGGCCCAGGTTTTTTTCAGACCCACTGGGCCACAGTGGAATGGTAATGGAATCAAGCAGATTACCTTTAGAAAGAAAATAGATCTTTCTAAGTAGACACGATCTGTCTCCAAATTATGGCTTTGATGAACACTTAGTGTATAGCCTGTAAATCAGTAATATCCTTATAGATAACTGCTACCATGTTCTTTTCTCTTTTCTTTCCTCCAAGGGCTACATCCTGCACAAAGCCCAATTTCCTTTATCAACAGAGACCTTAACTGCAGAAAGTAAAACTGAGCATGTGGAGACAATATATTAATTAGGGGAATACGTTAAGTTAATTCATAAAGAGTAGACACCTTTACCATCTATCTTGTCTTACTAAAAAATAAACAGATATGATAAAGCCAATTTCCAAGCCAATAATAAAGCAGATTTATGGGCCTGTATATGGTTCCAAGGTAGACATTGAATATGAACTTGTTGAATTACTAACTAAATATGAGAAAAGCTTAACCATTATCAGAGAGGAAGATGAAATGAATAATAAGAAATGAGTAATGATATAGATAGATGAAACTGATTTAACTCTATCTGATTCACAACAGCCCTGCACCATTCATTACTAGGTTATATAGCAATTCTACCAGATGCTTTTGAAACCATAGTGCTCAACCTGGACAGCCATTAGAGATTTTAACTCATACATTGAAAGTGATGGAAGACTTGATTAATGTTTTTTCATATGAATTTCAAAATTCTTTACTATGCTCCTGCAGGTTACAAATGACTAAAATCTCTGGATTTTAAAACTGCAAAGAAGTTGAAAATAGTTTCATCTAATCTTCTCCTTTTACATCAGATGAAAGTGAAAACCTAAAAATAGTTTCACATGTTACATTCCTAGTTGGCTGTGGGAAGACATCAAAGTCCACATTTGAACACTATTATGTCTGTCATTTATTTGCTTCATATTATATGTGTGAAATCCATCTATGTTGGTGTGTTTATCAGTGGATTATTCCTTTTAATTGTTGTGTAATATTCCCTTGCATGAATACACTGTGATTTCGTCAACCATTCTCCTGCCCATATGTATTTGGTTTGATACCAGTCTTCCACTATTGTGGGGATGGTGTCTACGAACACTCATATCCAAGTCTCTTTTGAACCTAAGTTTTCATTTCTCTTGGGTAAATATCTAGAAGTGGAATTTCTAGGCCAATTGCTGAGTAAGCGTATGCTGAAATTTTTAAGAATCTATCAATAGTTCCCTAAAGACAGCAGAGCAATGCCAATAAAATCCCGAAGACAGAGAGTAAACTGAGATGTATGTATCCAGTCAAAATGTAGATCAGCTATAAAGACAGAAGACAAACTTTTTAAAACATGTGACAAATATACATCTGCTGAACTGCTTCTTGAAACATTGAAAGAGTGCAAGCTTCAGCCTTCCATGATAAAAGGCATAGCTGTGACCATTAAATCCATTTAACCCTAGCACTTAAAAAACAAATATGAAAGTTAGTTGCGCACTGTAGTGAAAATGTCATATTCCCTAACAATATAGAAATGATGAAAATCACAAGTGTTGGTAAGAGAAGGGAGAGGTAAGGGCAGTTAGTATAAGCAGACTGATCTTCCATAGCCAAGGGGTCAAAAGGCATTTAAAACAGATAAAACAATAAAAGTATAAATCTATTTAAGATATAAGGATAAACACTAATAAAATTTAAAATGAACTTAAATTCAGGTAGTAAAGGAAAGGTGGACTAAAATATAAATATCTTAAATTCATAATTGCTCATAATGGGGAATCAATATATGAGTCTAAAAAGCAGAGGATTCATTATTTTGGACAAAGTTAATCATTAGGGAAAAAAACCACAAAGTAAAAGATTTTTTACAAAATAAAAACATGAGAAAGAATAACATAAAAATGTGGTAGTAGAACTAAGAAAACACACTTCTGTAAGTGAACTTATTCTGAAAAAAGGTCATTACAGATGGAATTCCGCAAGTTAAAATGAGGTCATCCTGGAGTAGGTGGGCCCTTAATCCAACGTGATAGGTGTCCTTAAACGGAGAGGAAATATGCACACAGAGCCCCACATGACGACTAAGACACGGAATGCCACAGATTGCCGTCAAGCCACTGCCGGAAGCCAGGAGAGACATAGAACAGATTCTTCCCTACAGACGTCAGAGGAAGCATGACTCTGCCAACACCTTGATTTCAGACTTCGTGAAGGAATACATTTCTCTTGCTTTAAGTAACCCAATTTGCGGTTCTTTGTTATAACAGACTCAGAAAACTAATATGGAACCACAAATCCAAACTTAAACACAGTTTCAAGAGAGACACTCTTAGAATGAAACAAGGATAGCCACAGAGAACCATCCTGAATAATGGGACACTGAGTGAAAGCTCAGTCTCATCCCACACCCTTTAGACCTGATCAAGGTGAGGCCAAGGACCAGGTCAGGTTATCCACACATGAACTGGGATAGCCTGGCTGTGTATTCCATAAGATGTCCACTCTGAGGCAAGGCTAGCCCACACTTTAATCAGTAAGCTGTATTCTGTAAATAAACCTATTAAAGCTTGCATTCTGTTTGTTTTATCCACTAAGGATCCCTTCGAAAATTTAGAATTCCTTTTCACCTGCACTGGGGCCAGCAGAGAGGTCCAGCAATGAGTTCTTCTCCATGTGCTGTGCCCTGTCATTATAGACAGGCCTTTCTGCTCACTGGGGCTCTGAGCTGCCTCTACATTAAAACAACACATCATACTTTGGTTCACCTTTGAAACATAAGAAGGCGAATGGTGAGCTGATGCACTGGCAGTGGATTTCCCCCTTCTCCAGGGCCCAGCCTCACACCAAGTGAACCCCCTGCACTCCTGTACATAAGAACAAAGCTGGGCAGGGAAGGCCAGGGTCAGCAGCGGTGCAAATTGGGTATGACTTAAAGAAAAATGGCCTTAATGTGAATAAAATATCTGAAGTTTAATTTGCCTGATTGTATTTTTCATTAAGTACATGGTGAGCTCAAACAGAGAATTCTGCCCCCCAGGCAGCATTAGTAATATGACTCTGCATCTATCTTAGAAGTACTATGGGGAGTATTTATGTGTTACAGCCTCATGGCTATTAGATTTATTCTCAGTTACAGGTATTAGAAAACTGATGACACTTTCAGCAGTATTCAAGGGCAGTGTAAGTAGCAAGAGGCACTTTACTGTAATAGCATTTTAGATATTTGGATTATCCTTGAAATGCAGGGTATAAGGATGTAAAAGGCAAAATATCTATCCCTCCTCTGAGCTCATTTTAAATATTCCATGGCCAGGAAAAGAGTTGCATAAGATTCAGTGTGGAATCTCTACCTCCCCAAGGTGAACAATTAAAGGACTTTGGGAAGAGTCAACCATCTGAAATAAAAAATACCCTTGGAAAATGATGAAGGGTTCATTTAAAAATAAAAGTGGACTCAGTGCCTGCCTCTTTTGGTATAGATAGAGAATCATATGTCTTGGTGTCCATACATTATTATTACACAAATATATATATAACAACATACAAATTAGAAATATTATTAGAAATAATATTTCAGAACTTTAGTGTCTGATTTCAGTATCACTCCAGCCTGTTCCTTTACCAAACTCTTCAATCCCAACCTTGTTGCCACCTCTGCTCTAAGTAGCAGAGAGCCACACATCAATCCCATGCAACACACAAGCTTCCAGTACTGCTCTAATTCAAAGCAATTCCCCCAAAGCGCCTGAATTCTCAAGAAGAAAGAACACAGCAGATTCCTGCTCTGTCTCATCTCTTATCACAGACATAACTCTGGAATCAAGTGACTATTTTGCTTTTCCAACTGGGTGCTGATGCAAAGTACCACAAATGGGATGGCTTTTAAAAAGGGACTTTATTTGGGGTAAAAGATTACAGTTCCAAGGCCATGAAAAGTCCAAACCAGGGTACCATCAGAGATGCTTTCTCACCAAAGTCAGCTACTGTTGATCCTGGTGTTGCCATATGGTGAAGCAAGATGGCCACCAATCTCTGCCAAGGTTTTGGCCTTCTCTGGGCTTACCATCTCTTGAGCTGCTCTGTGGGCCCAGACTTGTGGGGCTTCATGCTTAAACCACTCTGTAGTCCTCTCTCTTACATGGCAGGATCAAACATGGTGACTTTCTTTTCCTGTGTATGTCTGAGTGAGTCTTTCTATGTTTCTGTTTATATCAGACCTAGCAAGGAGGAGGAGACTCAACCTGAGTCATGAATCACTGACAGTCCAATCAAAAGCCCGAATTGATCTTATCAAGTAACCTAATCAAAGGTCCCTCAAATGAATTAAATTTTTTTAAAAAAGGTATTTAGATTACATAAATGTTACATAAAAATATAGGGGATTCCCATATGCCCTGCTTCCTACACTTCCCACATTTTCCCACATTAACAACATCTTTCATTAGTGTGGTGCATTCATTACAATTGATGAAAACATTTTAGAGCATTGCCACTAAGCATGGATTATAGTTTACATTGTAGTTTATACTCTCTCCCATACGATTTTGTAGGTTATGGCAAGATATATAATGGTCCATATCTTTCATTCAGGAAAATTCCCAAGTCCCCAAAATGTCCCCATATTTCACCTGTATTTACCTTTCCCTGCACTCAGAACCTCTAGTGGCCACTGCCTCCACATGAATGATATAGTTTCTTCCATTGCTAGAATCACAATAAGTCTATAGTTGGAACACCAGTAAGTCTACTTTAGTCCATAGTTGATTCCCCAATCCTGAGGATTCTGGGATGGTGTTGCCCATTCCCCCTCTAATTGAGAGGAGGCTTTAATCCCATGGGGCAGATGGAAGGAATCTCTTGCTTGCACTTGTAGGCTTTCTTAGTTCCTTGGGATGGTCATTGTCCATCATCATCTACTTGTTAGCTGTCCTAGGTGAGTCCAATGAACTGGAGAGTAGGTATTGAAACTCCGTTGAAGTTCAGGGCCCAACTGGCACAGACATTAAAGTCTCTTGGACATACACCTATCAACTCCAGCACCAACTATAGGTTCAAATAAGAGGGACAGAAGAGACATGTGTAGAGAAGTCACATCTGAATCCAACTTTGTCACACTTGGGAGCACAAACTCCAAAGTAGGGCCACTGGCACCAAACCCTGGAGCTATCTGCCATGACTGTAGGTTCTGGGTGTTTACAGAGCCCTCAGGATCCCCACTTTTTCCCTCAAGTGAATTTAATGCAATCAATGAGTATCATACCCACAGTAATAAATTAGCTTACAAACACAATCTTTCACTTTTTGGGATTCATAAAATAATCTCAAATTGCTAGAGTGACCATTTAATTTTTAAAGGTAAGGATTAGTATTTACTTTTGTGAACAAAATAAATGGCAATAATTAAATATATTTTTGTAGAATCCGTTTGATCATCTTTAGCATTCCCCATTTCAATGAGCACAATAAGCTTGTAATAGTTACTATGTGTGGGATAACATGGAGAGAAAATAAAGCACAAATTCATCAATCCCTTCTAATCCTCTTAAGGAAGCCATGAGCAACTTGCCAGAACTCAGGCAATGAACTTCACCTAGCTGACAATTAAAAATTTTACCATGACTGACTTATGGTCTAGGACTTCATAGTTCTGAAGATGTCACAACCTGCCTCCTGGCTGCCAATCGGTATTGAAGGCCAATCCTGTGCCCCTGAAGCTTACTCCAAAGATTAATTATTCTCTGACAGAGCACACAGCAACCTATAACAAGCCTTTAAACTACAGAACACTTGATTTGACATTGGAATCTGCCAACTGCCAGGGTCCCTAGGAAGCCCATGGATCCTGAGTGGTCTCTACTCCTACTTGCTCTCACCCTATTCTCATCTCTTCTTCTGATCTCATTCTTAATTTCAGTCAATTATTGATTCTTACTCTGAGCCATGGGAACTTCAATGTCTGATCTCAGTATCACTACAGCCTGTTCCCTTAGCAAACTCTTCAATCCCAACCTTGTCAACACCTCTGCTCTGAGCAGTAGAGAGTCAGACATTAATCCCATGCAACACACAGGCTTCCAAGACTGCTCTGATCCAAAGCAATTACCTGAATTCTCAAGAAGAAAGAACACAGCATGAAGATTTGCACCTGATGTTCTCAGCTCAGTATGCATAGGGCACAAGTAGCAGATAAGCATCTCTTCTCCATGTCTACAAAATAGCAGCCTTTGTGATGGAACAGAGAAGAATCATGTAATAAGGAACAAGAGAGAGAAAAAGTAAGAAAGAAGTCATTTTGAAAAAGAAAGAAGAAAGCAAGCGAAGATTAGAGAGTAGAGAACCAGACACATGATAAAAGGATCAGTGGTGGTGGTGATTAAAACAAATAGAAAAAAAATCTTCCTCTAGCACTAGTCAATTAACAGAAGGATGGCAAGGCAGTGATCAACTGTAGAGAGAATGGATATCCACTTACAACTGAAAATGGGTGGCCATAGGAAAATATTAGTAGATAATCACAATACACTTCCACACAGCATATCAAATATCAGGGAGCAGAACAGCTGATATTTAAACGCTTAATTAATTTTCAGTCTTTAAGAGCACAGAGAGAACAGTGCCTCATGATGCACTCACATAAATAAATTAGGGAAACTATATGATGTTCTGAGTGAGTGAGTCTCAGTGTAAAGTTAGAAAGGCACCCTTGTTTCCGACCCAGTGCTCTTTGCAAAGGCAAAAGAGTTTTATGAGGAAATGCAAAGGACTGATTCATGTGTATTTTTGGAGGAGTATCTTTGGCATTTTAAAAAGAGTCAGGGTATTAAGAATGATAGCTACAACGTGAAAAACAGTCGGCAAACGATCGGGCGGGAGTAGAATGTTGTGATATTCTCAGGGAGCTCCTTTCTTAGAACAATCTCTCCTCTGTGCCCTTCTATGGAGCTGCTAGCACTACTGAAATCAAGCCCCTCTGGGATTCAATAGAAGAAAGACTATTTTTACACATGCAAATCCTACAGGCTCCCTGAAATAAAACTGCTGGGCTAGGAAATCCATTATCTTACTACTTCTAGAACTAAAACACATCTTCACTCCTTACTTACAGATTGCCAGCCATTGTTGAAGCGAACAAATATGTTTTGCTTTGATTTTCAGAGCAGTTCAAACACACATTTATTGTTCTAGGAAGAAAAACGTTTCCAAGTCGTTGGTTGTCCAGGATTTCGAAGTAATTCTGCCTACTCTGAGGCAGCAGGATTTGTGTGGGGAATATTTTTACAACATTCCTTTTCAAAATGTACTTCATTGACTTGACTCATTGTTTTGGGAATCATTCAGAATATCAAATAATTCTAACAGCTAACATATATTTGGTGCCAGTACAGCTTTAAGCATTTTACATGTATTTGCTCATTTAATCCTTAGTAGAGTTATTCTGCCTGGGAGCATCAAAGTGAGTTTTTTTCAATTGTGCCAACTAATTGGAATTTTGACAGTCATAGCTTCCTGCTATGATAATCAGAAATAAAGCAGCAGTGAGAAACCACGTTCATCTGTCAAGTCAGAGTGTCAGAGCATAAGACTTGAAGAGCCCACAAAGGTGAATAATTGCAATGTTTGAAGTTGGCAAGTGACTCCTTTTGAGCTTGGTCTTCTTGGGAAGAGTAATATTTACTCTAACAGCTTTACTATTTCACTGAATGTGGGGATTTCCTACAATATGATCTAAACATGAAGGAATGGGAACTGTAGGTATTTTCAGTAACTAAATACGTAGATATGTTTTATTCCGATATATTATTTCTTAAGAATCTTTTATAAAACATGGTCTTATGCTTTTATAAATAATCCCTGCCCAGGGTTACTCATTTGTGAAGGCTGTCGTTGATCTCACATTTTGAAGTGTACTTTGCACTGTAATTCTTTATTATAGGGGAATTCCAATAAACCACTGAATCTGCAACTAGTTTGCTTTCCAGAGGGATAGGGGGTATGACAACCTAGAACACTTTGAAACCTCCCCTATACCCTAGACATAATCTAGGAAACCACAGATGTAATCACCAAGAGCGTCTTATTTCCCATAACAACTAAAATCTAACTACCACAGTTAATTCAGTAATTACTGTTATCCAAAGATAGAGGACATTTGCCTGTAGATGCCTCAGTGTAAGTGGAACCTTGAGCCCCACTGCAAAGTCACTCCTTCCTTTCTCACAATTTGTTTCATGCCATGGGATTGCCTTGCTCCTATGTGGGTTTTGTGCATCACAGCTTGAAGTATATCTTTCCATATGGCATAAGTGATTGCGTTTAACTAAAAGTTTGTCTTTAAAATAATAGTATCCTCCCAGATCGGATTGAGGTCATCAATGTTGTTTACATGACTGTTTACTTGAAGGTTACAATGCCTGAAAGAGCTCCTTGTTCCCTCTCATCGTAAAATTACTTTCTGAATCACAGAAGAAAGGATTGAGCATATTCAGCAGAGCTGCAGGACAACGAACGGTCATTGGAGTTAACTTCAAATTGAATGGTGAGTCAATTATTTCCTTCAAACCACCTCTCCTGTCATCCACACAGAGACCAGATTTATGGAGAGAAATATTTATCTATAGCTCACTCTCGGGATTGCTGGCAGCTCCACTTCATTTACGCTTTCATAATGGCTATTGAGAGGCTAGTGGTAATATGCAGCTCTAGCCCACTGACATCTCTGGACCAGGCACATTTGGAGTCTAGATAGCTGTTCTCCCTGAGACTGGCAGGCAGTGTCCACCCACTTTGCGCTTCTAGCAGCCCTTTTCACACCAGCACTTTCCTGCCAGTGCAGTGGTCAGATTGAATGCATTTTTTTAATGCTCTAATTTATGAGAATGTAGTTGATTTGAAGATACTTTAAATTTATCCAGTGAGAAGCTATTTGGTTAGGTTAATTTTGTTCTTGTTAAGATTATCAATCATAATGAAATTGCATAAAATCCCCTCAAGCTAATTTATCTTCTGAACCCTTTAAATGACTTTCACTAGCAATACTTTTCTCTTTTGAATAAATCACAAAGCTCCTTTGCCTTATCACAGATCTTCAGAAATGAGAACAAATTGAACTGACCAACATAATAGAAAATCACAACTGAAATAGAAGAAAAGACATGTTTTCTTCTCTCTTTTCAACACTATGTAAAAAAACACAACTCAGTAGGAGATATATTTCTACAGTATATATAAAGTATATACAGGATCTTTCTTTTCAACACTACAGTTAACAATTAAGGTAAATGGGATAAAAATATGTAAAAATACAAGCAGTAAACAACTCAGGAGGAGATATCTCTCTACAGTATGTATACAGTATATATATATAAAGGATTAACTTTTAGAAAACTCATTTTTCATAGTCATCATTCTAAGTGCTTAGAGTAACAGTATAGCACTTAATTAAAAAGTGTATGGTCCTTATCTTAAGCAGACAAAAGTTTAGTATGAACACAGCTAACCAAGAAATACAGAGGATGACATTAAAATAGGAAATTCAAACAGAAACAGGTATGCACAGAATTGTGCTTTTATTCCCCTGCAGAAATTCCTTATTCTTGATGTGAAATTCCTTATCCCAGACCTAAGCAAAGCTATTTACTGCAGTACTGAAAATTAAATAAATAAAAGGAATTAAATAAACCATCTTTAGTGGAATGGGTACACTAAGTTTATTCACACCTTGGAATACTATATGGTAGTTAAAATGTGTCAGTATGGACAAACTTAACATATATCAAGTGAAAAATTTCAAAAGAGATACATATAGAATAATACCATATATCTGCATGTATTTTTTATATATTTAAAACACAACAATTGTATACACTCTTTATGGATACAGACATAAATAGAAAATACATTAAAATATATATAAGCATGGCACAGTCCAACTTCAGATAAAGAATCTTTAGGGAAGAAGAAAGGTGATTAAAATGGTCATTATTACACTAATATATTGTGACAATATCATATACATCACATTTATGCGATATTAAACAGTACAATGTTAAAATTCACATATTTAGAATATTATTTGGCCATAAAGTGAAATGAAATATTGATACATGCTACAAAGTGATGAACTTACAAAGCATTATGCTAAGTGGAGGAAGCCAGACACAAGAGGTCACATATTGTATGATTCCATTTAGATGAAATACTTCAGAATAGAAAAATCCTTAGAGACTGAATGCAGATTGGTGATTGCCAGGTGCTAGAGGGAAGGGCAATGGGGAGAAACTGTTAGTGGGCCAAGAGTTTTACTTTCGAATGACAGAAATGTTTTGGAGCTAGATTAGAGGATGTTGTACAGCATTTTGAATATACTAAATCACTGGATTGTTCACTTTCAAATGGTTAATTTTATGTTTTGTGAATTGTAGCTAAATACGTTCTTTTTTAATTCACACATTTAAAATGGGAAAATAAGTTTTATTTGTCATTGTTTCACAGGATTTGACAAATCCTGCAGAGGAAATTATTCCGGGAATATTATTAAGTTGTGATCTGTTTATCATGGTAATGTTTCCAAACAAATAGAGTAGAAGTGAGAGTCACGGCATATAGAGTAAGATTCTGTGATGTTTAGGATTCAAAGTTCCCCCAACAATCTCCAGAGAACAAAAAAATAAAAGGGAGAATGAGAATGAAAAATGCCAAACATTGGACATGAGTTCTTAAACACCTGATTATATTACTTGAACCTACAGAATGTCCTGAACGCTTGAGGGCTAACAAACATATTCTCTGCTTTCTGTTTAGTTGTGTCATTTTCCAAAAACCTAAATGGAACAAAGATTGCTTAATACAAACTACGTTTTAAGAGTCAGCCTTGTGGAGGTGTTAAGTAGTGAAATTCCTCAGGAAACTCAACCATGTGTTTTGTGCCTTATCAGCTCTGCATAAATAACGCAGCCTGTCTGCCAAATTAAGATTCTCATAATAAGTTGTTCAGATGGTGTTATTAGCAAGAGACTTGGACTGAGCTGTGTTCTTCTAAAGGAAACGGGTAGATGACATTGGTGGATAAGGAAACTGCATATTAGTGGCAAGAACACAAAATTAAAAATGACAGAGTAAGTATAAGATAGGAAAGAAACCAGTGAAAGGAATTTAGAGGGACAAAAAGAATTCTCTTAATGAAATGTGATTACGTATCTGCCATTTTTTTTTTACAAGAGGAAATCAGAATGGTGTTGGGGTATATTTTCTGACTTTTGTGATTAAGCAGTATGATCTCCCCCTCCACTTCTTTTAAATTTTCATTTCTGATGGGTGAATACTAAAGCAGGTTTCAGACACAAGTAATTTTAGCTTATGCTATCGGAATAAAGAGGAGTTTGGAATGAAGGTTGTAAAGTCAATAATGGGCCCTTCTCCAAGTAATAACAGCACCTAGTTTTATTAAACATTGATAAATTCCCCTCCCAGAGTTTTTAAAGCACCATATATAACACTTATAAAGACAGGGTCCTTACAGAATTTTTTTTTTTAAAGTCTAAATAGGCTTTTCATTAACGTCAAAAATACAGAATAGTACTTCAATCTCCAGGGAACCCCTAGAGATTTCTTTTTTCATTAAAGCAACTCTAAAAATGCATTATCTTTAGAGTAGCAACTGCATTTGGATATTATTAACATTGTAATACATTAAAGAACTCTTCCAAGGGGTTGCTTTAAGTTGATCACCTAGGTTTCCCATAGCCAAGGTCACTATTAAATAATTCAAAGGACGTTTACTGAACAATTAATATATATGAGATAATGTGATAGATGTGGACATAGGAAATGCAAAGAACTTTGCAGCACAGCCCAAAAAAGCTAGACATTTCAAAGCTACAACTAAATGTCATGTGAATACACAGATAATCAGAACATATTTAAGTGTCCTTTGCATGTGTCTTGGATCACCAGATTTACTAAGGATGTTGAGAACTGCAGTGGTTCCTTTTGTCGACTACTCATACATATTTCTGAGAGACATATACTCTGTTGAAAGTCTTTTTCTTCTTTGTAGCCTCAAAGAATTACATCCCAAAGTGCACTGAAAGAGGAATCAATACAGTATGGAATATCCTAGTTTCCCAATATGCACAAACACGTGAGGAAGCCTGATTTCCCTTAAGGAGAGCTTTGACTTCAAAGAAAGTTAAGAGAACAGTGAGAATGTGGGCTATGAGAATGCAGTAGCATTCCTCCAAGTTATCTAGAAAGAGGAAAGCAATAGAATTGGAATTTTTATCAGTGTGAGGAGCCTAGGAAAAGTGCCTTTTGAACACACATTTGCCATTCTCTGTATATGACAAGAAAAACAATTGATCCATTGAATCTGATCATAGTGGTTTAAAATTCAAAAAGCTTTACCTCTATTTGATTCCATTGCTGGAGGATTGGAAACTATCCTTTAAAAGAAAATGTAGGTGAGATCAAAGCCCCCTTTCAATTAGAAGCAGTGTGGGCATCACCATCCCAAATTCCTCAAGACTGGGGAATGAACAATGGACTTGAGTCGACTTATTATTCTAGTAATGGAAGAACTTGTAATGTTGATATAAAGGCGGTAGTCACCAGAAGTTCTGAGGGGAGGGAGAGGGAAGAATAGGTGTAATATAGGGGCATTTTCAGGGCATTGGAATTGCCCTGCATGACATTGCAATGATGGATACAGGCCAGTATATATTTTGTCATAATCTACAAGATTGTGCGGGATAGAGTGCAAACTATAATGTAAACTATAGTCCACGGTTAGTAGCAATGCTTCCATATGTGTTCATCAATTGCAACAAATGTACCACACTAGTAAGGATGTTGTTAATGTGGGAAAGTGTGGAAGGGGGAGGGAGAGGGGCTTATGGGAATCCCCTATATTTTTTATGCAACATTTATGTAATCTAAATCTTTAAAAATAAAAAAAATTAATTAAAAAAATAAAATATAGGTCTCAGGAGCCTGAAGGAATAACTTCTATTACTATATTTTGGAATCTCAGACTACCCACACATTCAGTGACATTCATTTATGCCTGAAAGATGAAAATAAGGAATATTCCTTCTCAGAGAGAGAAAAGGATAAGATAAACAGCCAAAGGAGAAGCTGAGATTAAGAAAACAGGAAATCCATCAGCACTGATTTGATTCTATATTTAATAGATACACTTCTCTAATTTGGTAATCTATTAGTTCTCTTTTCTCTCAGAAATGTAGGGTCACCCTATCTTGATGCCACTTCTTTATTAGAGCTCCAGTTACCCCTTCAAATCTCCAATGTCTAATTAATGAAATTCCATCTGCATCTGTTGTACTGTTGGACCGCAGAGAGAGGAAGCTAAGACCTCCAGGCAAGAAGCCAAAGTCACTTTGTCCAAATAAACTTCCAAATAAACTGACCATGTAAAGAGTGTGCCTTTGTGGATCATCACTGAAATCAGTCAAGGGCATAGGCAAATCAGCAGAGCAAGAACGAGACTGAGACCCACAGAAGCGGTGAAATCATTAAAATTCAGAATCTGTTATTTGGTCTTGAAAGTTAGAGAGCAGCTAAAGAGATTTATGAGAATTCAAAACAGAATGGAATGTAGGAAAGAAAAATATCAGTAAAATTTCTTTAGACATGTAATAGAAGTGGATGTCCTAAAATACTAGTTACCAATAAATATAGCCTAAGTCATAAAAATTCATTGATCAAAAGTTTTCCTGCAGAATGAAGTTGATACCAAACTCTTGCCTTGCAGAGATGTTGACAACTGATCTACATTGGGAAAATGGGATAAACTCTGATTTTTCCAGAATTTATGGAAAAGTTGGTAAGATAGTACAGAGAATTCTTATGTCTCTGACCTAGTTTCCCCTATTTTTAGTATCTTACGTCACTATGGTACATTTTTCACAACTACAAAACCAACATTGGTACAATGCTATCAACTAAAGGCATTAATTGATTCAGATTTCACAAGTTTTCCCCAATGTTCTTTTTTGTTCCAGGATCCCATTCAGGACACCACATTATATTTAGCTGTCATGTCTCCTTAGGTTTCTCTTAGTTATGACAGATTTTCAGACTTCCTTGTTCTTGCTGACCTGGACAGTTTTGAGGAACGCTAGTCAGGTTTTTTCTTTTTTAATGTCCTTCAATTTGGGTAAGTATTCACCGATGTTATAAATAACATCCTACAACAAGATGAACTCTCATATTCCATAGAAGTATGCTCCAGGTGTGCCCTATTCCACATATCCTCCCACCCCTGACACCCTGTACCAGTAACCTGCTCCTGCCTTATTTGCCAAAAGAACATTCCCACCATTGTAGTCTTAACCACAGACCTGCAACTCCCCAGAGTTCACCTGCTCCTTCCTCCAGCCCTCCCCGCATTTCCATGAATAGTCCAACACCTCCCCACCCTGCTCACCCTCATACTCTAACATCATCGACCCCATTCACATTCTGCACCACTATAGTAGTATACTATTTTGAAAAATATAGTTACATACTCTTTTAAATTAGCTGATTTCACAAGGAAAAAAGACAGATTTCTCACTTCTTTTGATAAATTAGCAAATCTGGCAACAATCCCTGCCAACAGTTATCTGGACCTGGGTAGTGGCAGCGACTTTCAGATGGAACCTCTGCTCTGCTCTTCAGTTCACCACAATCCCCACCTGTTCTGCTTCATACATTTTTATTTCCTATCTGGACCCTGTAGACATATGTGAGACACTCTTCATCATTGGGCTTCACTAAAGGCAAGTATCCCTGTGTGGTGACTTTAAGCCCAGCATTGCCAGCAGCCAGTCCCAGAAAGCCACAGCCTTCAGGGAGAAAGAGTGCCTTGATGATGCTTTGATTTGGACTTTCTTTTAGCCTCAAAATCATAAGCTAATAAATTACCATTGTTTAATGCAACCCATTTCATGGTATTTGTTAGAGCAGCCCAGGAAACTAAAATACAATGGATGCCCCTTTTGCTTCATTTTACCAATTTTGCACAAGAGGAGTGTCCCTTAATTTTGGAAGACTATTTCCAATGGAAATCATTCAAGTATGGCCCTGACAAACTTTGCTACCCCTTTGTGATAGCACATCCATTTCCTCTCTCTCTATCCTCCCCTCTGTCCTTCCAGCACTATTGAGTGAAAATCATTTGGTTAAGATTAACTATCCAACTAACATTCTCCAGTTCTTTTATTTAATATGGAGGCCTATCAGGAAAATATTCAGCATCTTCTTAAATCCTTTCACATTCCACAGAGATTCATTGAATCTAGACTCACAACTTTGGATGGAACCTAACACAAGTTTTATCAGTACCACATTTGGAGTTTACAGTTCAAAATTCCTATCTAAATTAGTGTAATGCATGCTGTCTCAGTTTGTAATATAAAGTATCAGAAACAGGTTGGCTTTTATAATGGGGATTTTATTAGGGGAAAATATTACAGTTTCAAGGCTGTGAAATATCCAAATCAAGGCACCAACAGAGAAAACACTGAGGATAGCTAGTGGTGATGCTGGCATCCTGCCATGTGGCAAAGCAAGATGGTAGCCAATCTCTGCTAAACTCCCTGCTTTCCCTTGCAAGCTCACAGTCTCCCAGAGCTAAGCTGTGGGCAATCAGGCATATGGCTTGTCTGGGCCTCCTTTCTCAGCCTCAGCTACTCTGCTTTCTCCCTGAACTCAGCTGTGGGCAATCAAGCATCTCTACCTGGGCCTTGTCTCCTTGAGCCTCTTGGGTCTGTCTGTCTTTCTGCAGCTGTAGGCAAATCTGGAATCTTCTTTCTGACAAGGCAGGGTCAAAATAGCAAAGCTCCCTTTCTCTGTGTCTCTCCTTTCTCTCTGTATGTTCCCAGTTTATCTAAGACCCAGCAAGAGGGCAGTGACCCAAACTTGGTCATGCCTCTCTGATGTAATCCAATCAAAAGCCCTAAGGTGATCTAATCAAGTAATCTAATCAAAGTTCCCTTAACTAATTTAATGCAATCAAAGGGCCCCATCTACACTGCATTTACAAGCACAGGAATGGGTTAGCTTAAGAACATCATTTTCTGGGATTCACAAACTTCAAACCATCACACATGCCCTGTAAACTATGTTACAATACTTGTTGTCTATGTATGACCCACAGATTAACCTTATCTCTGGGGCATTTCCCATGGCTATAAAAGGAAAGACAGAGAAGATTCTTTCCAGCAAATTATATGGGTCATGTATGATAATTATTGGAAGAGCAAATATGGTATGTCACTATTGATAAGGCAACTTGACAGAAGGAAGACAAAGTTTGTTATTGCTTCCACAGAGGTGAACATAAGACTTTTATGGAGAGAAACTTTTGAGGCTTGCCTAAGATTTCAGAGCCACCATCTTCAGGGTCATCCCATGCCCTTACTGACAATTGCATTGCAGCATATCCAGGAGCAAAAATCCCTCCCATGAATAACCCACAGAGGTCACAAACACAAAGCCACAGGAAATGTGAAAAATTCAGAGCTTCTGCCAACATTCTGTGGGTGGAGAAACTGAGGTACATGAACACAGGCTTTGTCCAAAGGGGACATTGTGAGTCAGCTGTCGCCTAAAATGGCATTCAGGATTGTTGGGTAGTTTAGGATTACTGTAACCAATCTATAGTTCACTTGATTTTCTGATTTTTGACCATATAACCTAATGTTTAGTACATTATAAGAAATAGGGATGGATATAGGCAGAACTTTCACACAAAATGGTAACTTTATTACTTCCAACAATGACTACCATGGAACAGATTGTTTCATTTTTTTGTCTCAAATGTTAGTTTTCAATGTGTTTTAAACCATTTCTTATTTAATTTTTATCTCTTTTTAATTACTAATATTTCAACAACATTGCTTTCTACTCTTATTGCAAATTCTCTTCAGCAGGGTATTTTCATGCTAGTGTTTGTCTAGAAGTCACAGCATAAATCAGGTTACCCTGAAGGGGGTCATTTGTTTCCATAAAAATGTTATAATGGGGAAGAGGTTATGCCATCTAATAAATCATGGTAATAACAAAAACTCATAATTATAAAAATGGCAACAAAAATACTACTATAAGGTCATTTTCATGGTAAAATTATATTTTGGTCATATAAAATGGGCATAATGGTGTTAGACAATGGTTATATATACACATGTATATGATCATTATGCAAAGGACCTCAGTATATCTATATCTCTCTCTATATTTAACCAAAAAATAAACCCATATCATAAAATTAACATAAAACTAATGTATATCTACAATAAATATTAATCAATAATTCAACAAATTCACTTGACTTATTAGCAGTTAGAACTTTAGGATATATATAATTTGGATAACTTCTAACTTGTCTCAAGAAATATCTGTCTAAAAGAATTGAATTGATATATTGCTTTTTGTTTTGGTCAGCCACAGGCGTGCCTTTTGAAATATACCAAAGATTGGTCGGTCTTTATAAAGGGTATTTATTTGGGGTAGAAGCTTACAGTTACCAGGCCACAAAGCATAAATTTCTTCCCATACCAGAGTCCACGTGTTGGAGGAAGATGGCTGCCGACGTCTCCAGGGTTCAGGCTTCCAGGTTCTCTGTTCCCGGGGCTGCGTTTCTCTCCGGGCTTAGTTTCTGTTTCCTTCATGAGTTCAGCTGTAGACGATGAGGCTTTCTATGCTTTGCATCTCTCCACAAGGCCAGCTGTAGACTATCGGTCGAACGGCTCACTCCAGCATCAGAACTGCTTTTTCAAATCTCCTTCTCCAAAGCTCTGCT
>PVKH010003716.1:0-12500 GCA_004027955.1 Chaetophractus vellerosus
GTGAGATAGTTGAGCCCTGCCTGTCTAGTCTGATGCCACTTCCCCACAATTCCTTTCAATAAATATTTCAAAATAAATGAATGAATCCAAGAAGGAAGAATTACAAGGTGTTGTCCTTAAAAGTGATCTGCTTGTTTCTTTAAAAGTTATACATAAACTTATCATACATGGCAATTCCTCTCATGTTCTCCAAGAAAAATGAAAGCATATGTTCACACAAAGACTTGTGCGTGAATGTTCAGAATAGTGTTATCCACAATAGCCAAAAGCTGGAAACAAATCAAATGTCCACCCGCTGGTGAGTAGATAAACAAAATGTGATATATTCCTACAATGGGATACCATCTAGCATTAAGAAGGAATGGATTGGACAGACATACCATGTTTGTGGATGAGAAGATTAATATTGTTAAGATGTCAATATCACCCAAAGAAATATATAAATCCAATGCAATCTCTTTCAAACTTCCAGTAGCTTTTTTTTTTCAGAAATGGAAAAACCAATCCTCATATTTATATGGAACTGCAAGGTGCACCAAATAGTCAAAACAATTTTGAAAAAGAAGAAGAGAGTTGGAGCTCTCATACTTCCTGATTTAAATTGTTCTACAATTTACTGCACTACAAGACTCCTGTACAATAAAGACTACTGTAAGCAAAAGAGTATGTATTGGCATAAAGATAGAAAAATAGATTAACTGAACAGAACTGAAAATCCATAAATAGAACCATACATCTATGGCCAAGTGATTTTTCAACAAGGATGCTTAGTACATGCCATGGAAAAGCATAGTTGCTTCCACAAATGATGCTGGGAAAACTGGATATCTACATTCAAAAGAATGAAGTTAGAATCCTACACTTCACACTGTAAACAAAAACCGACTCAAAATGGATTAGTACCTAAAAATCGGTGCTAAAACTTTAAAACTCTTAGAAGAAAAGAGAGGGGCAAATCTTCAGCAATGTATTCTTAGCTATGACACCAAAAGCATGAATAACAAACGGAACAATAGGTAAATTTCATTTTATCAAAATTAAAAACTTTTGTGCATCAAAGGTAATTATCAAAAATGGAAAAAGGCTACCTACAGAGTGGGAGAAAATTGTTGCAAACCATAAACAGGATAAGAGCTTAATAACCAGAATATATAAATAACTTCTACAATTCTACAATAAAAAGTTAAACAACCCAGTTAAAAACCCAATTAAAAAATGAGCAAAGGATTTGAATGGACATTTCTCCAAAGAAGATACACCAATGTCCAATAAGCATATGAAAAGATGCTTAATATCATTAGCCATTTGGGAAGTGCAAATCAAAGGTACAATGAGATAGCACTTCACACCCACAGGATGGCTATTCAAAAAAGAAAAAGGAAAATAACAAGCATTGGAGAGGATGCAGAGAAATAGTAAATCTATTGCATTGATGGTGGGAATATAAAATGATGCAGCCACTGTGAAAAGCAATATGGTAGTTTTTCAAAAAAGATAAATATAGAATTACTATATGAGCCAGCAATTCCACTTCTAGGTATATATCCTAAGAAAGTAAAAACGAGATCTCAAATAAAGAAATACATACTTGTACACCAATGTTTATAGCAGCATTATTCACAATAGCCAAACAGTAGAAACAACCCAAGTATCCACCAACAAATGAATGGTTAAAAAAATTTGGTACATAAACACAATGGAATATTATTCAATCTCAAGAAAGAATGAAGTTATGATACCTGCTGCAACATGGAAGAGTCTTGAAAACATTATGCTCAGTTTATTTCACTATTTTGCAAGGTACATAATGGCAAATACTGTATGATATCACTTATAAGAGATCACTGGAAATAGAAAATTTGCAGAGATAGAAAGCAGATTACAGGTTACTAGTGAATGGAGTAAGGGGGAGTGTGTTAAAAAGAAAAAAAAGGAATGGACTACATCTTGTGCTAAGTGAAAGATGCAAAAGATTCCATGAACGGAATCTTTCATGGAATGGAAATGGATTGCATGATTTCATTTATATACAATATGCAGAAAGGGTAAATCTATAGAGATAGAAAGATTACTAAGAGAGTAAGATTTCCTGAGAATGGAGATGGGAATGAGGATTGACTGCAAACAGGTACAAGGATTCTTTCTAGCGTGATGGTCATGCAACTCTACTAAAAACCTGTGAATTACATACTTCAAATGGGTTAATTTTATGATATGTATATTATACCCCAATTAAGGTTTTTACAAAAAGTAATCTGCTTGTAAATGTGACAATTATAAAGGCACAAAGTACACTTTACTAAATCACATCTTTAAAACCAGATCATCATTTAGCTCCTGGCTAAAATGATGCAGCCATTCATATGTGAAGGCTCAGGGCAGCCATTTTGCAAAAAATGGAAATAATTTGTGATATTGACAGTGTGGTTGCCTGATGTAAGAGCCTCAAAAAAAAAAAATCTCTATCCAGGTTTAGCTATACACTAACAATCCTACAATTGTGAAGGGCCATTTGGTAGCCTTTTATAGACTTCATTTACAAGGCAGATGCTGCTCCTTACAAGTGTTTGCTCTGTAGCTCAATTCCTTTTTTTTTTTTTTTTTTGGTACAGTATGTACTTGTTTTGGGTAAGCTGAAAATGAAGATGAAAAAAGATGACTTAATTTAGCTGTTTCTTGTTCTAGAGGAGTTATGAACAAATTGATTTTAACCAATAAGAGATAGTAGGCAAAAGTGACAGTCCTATATGAGGTAATGAAGTACTCTTGTTTTATTTATTAATAGTAATAGCTAATGTTTATTAAGTGCTTACTCTCTGTCATGTACTGTGCTAGCTAATTTACATATATCATTTCCCTTAATCCTCAAAATAATCCTGTAATATGGCTAACATTATTCTCATCTTACAAGAAGAAAACTGAAGTTAGAGTAGGTAATTTGTTCAAAGGCCTAGGCTGGTAACTGAGAGCCAGGATTTGTATAGAGACCAGCCTCTAACTGTGCTCTAACTAGAAAGAACTAAGCTATAACTGCTGCACACAGAGTTAGTATAAATTTAATGTTTAAAATCAGAATGCTTAAAAGTGTAATTTATAAGGTTTAAACTTCTAATTTATTTTTTAAAATTTCTTAAAGCAATTGAAAATATCCATGCTGCTAACTCTCAAGTTTCTATCTTCAGTCCTAACCATTCCTCTCAATCAGACTGGCATATCCAGCTTCCAACTTGAAATCCCCACCTGCCTGTCAAATAGACATCTTTCACTTAATATATTCAAATGCAAACTTTTTAAAACCTTTTCCTCCCCAAGTGTTCTCAATCTCAGGAAATAGCACGCCCATTTATTCACTTGCTCAAGCCAAAATCTTCAGTATATATCCTGCCCACTTCTCACCTCCTCCACTGCTACTGCCCCTGTCCAAACCACCATCAAATTTTGTCTGGATCATTACAGTAGCTTTCTGGGTTCATTAGGGTAGGTTCCCTGCATTAACAGACAGTTTAAAAAATGTATAATGGCTCATGTAAGAGTACTAGGGAAGTGAACAGATCAGAAGGGCAGCTCTCTTCCATTGGGTCATTCAGGGCTCCAAGGCCAAGGAAGCAATGCCATCTTCAACAAATGCCTTCTATGTTTGCCGAGTCAGAAGGGAAAAAGAACATGGAGGGACAGGTATGGGATACTTTTATGGGGCAGACCTGGAAGTGGCTCACACTCTTTCTGCTTACAATTATTGGCTATGACTCAGTCACACAGCCACACCAAACTGCAATGGAGGCTAGAAAATGTGGCCCAACTGTGTTGCCAGGAAAATAAGAAATTTTGTTGAGTAACTAACAGTGTCTTTCATACCTCTATATTCTAGAACTCAAGTGGCAATTCTGAAATTGGGGAAACAACCTCTCCTTTGAAAATATTCTTCTTAAAACCTAAGATTTTGCAGGGTGGGTGAAAAGGGGCAGCTGTGCAAGGATCATGTCTAATTTCAAAGTGGAAATACTTTTCTGAAGGAAGCAGCCTTGAGCGGTACCACCTAAACTGTAATTTTATGTGAAATTAGAGGAAAAGTGGCAATATACATAATGCTAGCAGAGGTTTACTAGAGTGGCATTTCTAAAGAAGTACCTGGAGGGCCTGCTTTCACTTACAGAACAGCAAAACAAATTTTGTGGGTGAAAAGAAATACACATTGAGTGACAGAGTGCTAATCAGTTAAAGGAAAGTTGCACATTTCTTTTGGTAGGAGGAGAAATTGACAATAAAGTGTTCTAATCTAGGTCTCTGGGAGTCAATCAACTATTTTTACATTAAGGTCAGTTTATAGCATGTGGGTGGGGTGAGGAGAATTATAGTGATTTTGGTTTTTAATTTGAAGGGACAATGTAATTTGGGGGATAGAGATGGTAAGAAGAGCTCTTTCCTTTTGTCTACATCCCACAGAGAAAGTTACCAGAAGTGAAAAAAACTGGTAAGAAGTGGTTTCAATGGAAGCAGTACAGTAATGAAGATAAAAAAGGATTCTGGGCAATAAATCTTTTTCTACTCTGTAAATACCCCCCTTTCAACATAAAGGCTCTTTAAAGATATAAGAAAACAGAGCTTTCAGAAGGGGCTTGATACATTATTTATGAACTTATGAAGTGAAAAAAACACCCACTCAGACATTTTAATAAAAACTTTCAACTAATGTATCTAATTTTATTGGCATTAAAAAAGCCAATTATGAACGGGAAAGTTATTGTTTGTTAAACTGCTACACAGCTTTCTGCAAATAGAATGTTTACAAATCACTTGGAATCACTTTTCCAAAGTTTCAGCTTCTGAAGGTCAAATAACTATGTAACTGCTTAATAAAGAAGCAAAGAAGTACCTCTAATATCTCCCAGCTCTGATGGGCTTATATTCTGCTCCTTAGGTGAGGTATTAGCAAAGCTTATTTATTTTCATTTCCAAGGCTTTTATTTGCTCATTCCCTTGTGGTAAAGCTGATTTCCATGATGATTCCCTTCTTAATTTTAATACCCTTTTTACTCATCATATAGACATAAGAATTTTCCATAAAATAATGAAATCTTTGCAAAGGAAATGAAGACAACTCAGAGAGTAAAGTAAACTAGCTCTTTTTTCAATTAATTGATCCATTGTCATGTGCATATAAGATTTTTTTAAACCTAGGAAAATAAGGTTAATTAACATAAAAAAGCCTCACTCCTCTAGATGCTGAATTTTGTATTTTACCCATGCTGCCTTAAGTGCCTTGATTTCCCAGTAATGACCTAGTTCTCCTAATGAGGAACATTAACCCCTGGCTGTAGCTGTCCAGGACTTAATTGTCAACTGCAGCTGAAATAGGGGAGTCTGCCGATCAGCAGGTATGTGGTATATTAACTCATGTCATTTCAACCCCTAATAAATAAATCTGTTGCTAAGGCAACAGGAAGATCAGCTCTATCAGTATTCTCTCCTCCCAGTAACCAACCCCCCCCCCCTTCCCTTTTGGAGGAAACTGCCTTTCACACCAAGCTTAGGAAAAAAGAAGGAAATTAACTACATGTAACCATAATTAGAAGTAACATCATTTCTATCTTAGAAACATATCTAAATTAATAAAAAAGGACAGCAAAGAGAGAAACGCTTTTGACTAAGATCACGATAAATTATTTCCTTCAGCAGGAGATATGCACTATGAGGTATCCATCTGAGTAAGAACAAATCTCAAATATTTCAGCTCTTTGTGTTTCTGATTTTTCTCTTCTTTTGTTTAACCAACAAATGATGATAGCCGGAATAATGCTCTAATAGATAATTAGTTGCATAGCCAATAAAGATAATACAAGGGGAAAAAAAGCCTTACATAATTTATAATAGTTATTGGTATTCTATCTTGGAATTTTTTGGTGTGATTGAGTAAAAAAAAAAAAAAAAAAAAGAAATAAAATCCAGTCAGTGAACCTTAGCCTGGGTAACCTAGGAAAGCCATAGAATCTCATTCACTGGGGATTTAAATATGAATTAGAAATCCAGAATTTACACATCTGGATTATGGCAGAGGGATAGGTGAAAAAATATATATAACTCAACCAGATCTCCACTTCTGGTTTTATTTTCCAATGATAGCCAAGAAATCACTTTGGTCTTAACCCATTTGAGCCTTTCTTCCCAAACACTGTAATTTTCACTTTTTCTACTACCTTTCTGTTAAAATGAATTATTACATTTTCACAAAGTCCTGAAGAATTTGTATTTACAACTCCTATAAAGGCATCTAATAATACACACACATATACACACAAATATACTTTCTAAAAGAAACGCTGATATGTGACAGTCTCTACCTGTCATTTGGTAAATTGATTCCCTCTATATTTTCATTGTCATATACAAGGTTATTCTTCCAAGCAAGAGAAACTTATCCTAACTGGATTGATTGAGCAGGTGATAACACGGACACATGCTGGAAAAGGGTTTTAATACAGCCAACCTGTAATTCATCATCATTAACATTAAGTAACATTGACCTAAAACAGGACACCATTTTTTTAGGCAGTACTGGGGATTGAACCAGGACCTTGAACATGGGAAGCAGGTGCTCAACCACCGAGCTACTCTGCTCCCCAATGAGAGTTATTTTTTCATTTGTTTGTTTATTTTGTTTTTAGGAGGTACTGGGGATCAAACCTGGGACCTCGTACATGGGAAGCAGGCACTTAACCACTTGAGCTATATCTGCTCCCCATGACATCATTTAAACCATGAATTGAGTAAGTCTAGGAGGCAGTATGGAAAGTGCAAAGTTTTGTTACACGTTTGTGTGTTGCATTGGATTGTATAATGCCCTTGGTGCATGGAAATTTACAAATCACTGGAATTTAAATCAAGGCAGATGTCACTGGAAAGCAGAGGATTTCAGGGCATCTCTAAAAATATGTAATGGTAACTACCATCACAGAAGGATAGAAAATGCCATCCATTAAATGGAACATGAGAGACATTACCCTGAAAAAGTGAGGAAAGAGCAGCCTAACTCAAGAAAAGTGAGAGGCCAGGTCCACTGGGTAGTCTGGATTGAAAGGCTTAGTGAATGGGAAGAAGAAGTATACCTAAAGCACACACACACTCATATAGATGACATAAGTATGTCTGACAAGGAAATAGTTGCTCCATCCATCCATCCATCCATCTAATCACCCAGCTACCTACCTCCTGACTTACTAATTCCTGATTTGTGGTGTTAGGTAAAAAGTCTGGTATAAGAATTTGATCAAAAGAGTCGTGATAGAAAAAAGTAAAATCAGGCACAGGGGTCGAGTGATTGAACATGACTGTCATAAGCACACCATAATCCAACAACTTATTTTACAATAACTTATATGTTAAGGGATGAGTCAAGTTTAGAGAACTTTTTTTAACCCTGTTAGGGAGGAAAGAGTAATAAGAGCTGTAGTTTATGATATTCTAAAAATAACAATACCAAGAGAGGAATTACTACAGGTGGAACTTCTTTAGGCTGACATGGTGTGCTAGAAAGTAAAAAAAAAAAAAAAAAAAAAAAAAAGAACAGCCCAAGAGATATTGAGAAACTAAATTTTGAACCTGTATTCATTTTCTTTACATGTTCAATGGTTGGAAAAATAGTCAGCAAAGCACCTATAAAAGGATTTTGGAAATTATAAACAGAAAAGCTATTTTTTGGCCATGAACTTCCTAGTATCTGTTTTCCTACTATCTATTAACAAATCCTGGAAAAGATTCCCAGAGATTCAGATAATAGTGTTATGTGGGAGAAACAAAAAACAAAATAAACCTATTAGATAAGGTGTGAGAGGGATGGTATGATGTAGCACATAATTTTAGCCAGGTGTTTGAGTATAATTTTTCAAAGATTCTCATAAAATTCTCTAGAGCTTTTTCTTTTAAATACCAGAGTTCATTTGGAATCCTTTAAGGGGAAAAAACAAGGAAAGGACTATATCTGAATGTAACTTGTCATTGAATTAGGAATAACTACAATCAAATAGAACTTTATTATTCATGTGAGCTTTGATTGTCCAATTGATGGATAAATAATAACTAGTTAGACGATTCCTTTCAAAGAGCTGTTACCATTCCCAGTCAATGTGAAAATTAGCTTACTTACATAATTAGCTATAGGGGAAAATTCCTTACTTTAATGTAGATAGATGTCCTAGAAAGCACTCATGGAATCATTTTTTTAGAGAGCAGGACAAATAAGATGGATTCTCATAGGTCTGAGGAAGCTTGGTAGAGTGGGCTGAAATGAAAGGCAGAAGGCCAGACCACATAATCATCTTTTCCAGAACTATAATTCTGTGAGGATCATTTCTCTGTTAGATTTACGCATAACACTGAAAGAGAATGAAGAACATTGGTGTCCAAAAACCAGTACTTTGCCTCTGTGTTTGCATCCTGCCTTGACACATGTAGACTGACCTCCAAAAATATTTCACTAAGATAATGACCAATAAAACCTGAAAGCTTTAAGATGACCATCTCACCGAACATTTCCTACGTTGTCTTGGGCAATGAGAAAACCGAGATAAGTTTAACTTGGCTTGAAAATCAAAACATCCAATCATCTAACACATCCTTTCAAAAGGAAGTCATTAATTTTGCTTAAAAAGCTGTATTTTTAAGCTTTAGAGAGTTAAAGAATGAAAAAAAAAGGTAATTAATTTTACTCCCAAGTAACACAGCATAATTTTCCATTTTATAGCAATCATTTTGTTTTCTGTTAGAAATGACCATTTCTAAAAATATAGTTTATCAAATTCTTTCAATATAATGGTACATATTTTACGTCAATGATTTAGCTAAGTATGCTTCAAATCCATTTTTATTTCTTAATGACTGGACTTCATCATTTCATCACATTTACACACTTAACCACAATCAACTCTGCATAAACAGTCTTTGTCATTACTTTATTGAAAATACTGCAAATATTATATAGCCTATAAAAGCCATTCTAGTTTCAGCATAGTCCATAAAAGTCATTCTAGCTTCAGCAAAAAGCTCTGGCAATTTCTCTAGATCTCAAGCAATGAGGTCATGGAACTTAAAATTATAGCTAACCCTAATATGTCAAACTCCTTGACATACCTGCCCCATTTTTCTTAACCACAGTTCACCTTCTTATTGACCATGCATATGGATCCAAAAGATTAGAAAATAATTTCTTATATCATAGATCTCTCTCCTACAGCCTTCCTAACTACTTAACCCATGTTGAGGCAAATTCTGTTTGGTCTGGATTGAAAGAGGTTTCTTATGCATGAGAACACTTGTTAGTAATCAAATGCTGAATGAAAAATTCTAATAAAATATGTTAACATTCTGGGCAAGAAAAATTAGTTTATGAGAACTAAAACTTAGGCAATTCTAATGGCTGGTGGCAGGAATATTTTTCCATATGTTATCACCAATTCCATTTGACTGTGGTACTCAAAATGTTGTTTATGATTCCCTAAGCATATTCAAGACCTTGTCATGGAGTCAGTAAAGTCCAACTATTTTCATGATAATACTGAGAGGTTATTTGCCTTTTTTTTTTTTTTTACTGTATTTATATATGTCCTAATAGTGCAAAAGCATTGGTGGGTAAAAGTGTTGGTGCCTTAGCATAACTCAAGGCAACGGCACCAACCAGAAAACAGCAGTCTTTGTATTTGTCACCACCTGCATTTGCAGTAAAAAAAAAAAAAAAAAAAAAAAAAAAAAGTCAATTTCATTTAAGACTATCCTTGATGATGTGAGGATGCAGTAAAAATTAATTTTATTAAATTTCATCCCTTGGACAGACATCTTCGGATATTTAGCATGATAAAATGGGAATAGGAATAAAGCAATTCTTTTGCCAACCAAAGTACTCCGGCTGTCTGGTCTGTAAGTACACAGTTAAACACCTGCCTTGTGAGCTCGACTAACTGCTTTTTTCGTGAAACACCATTTTTATTTGAAAGAATAACTTACAGACAAACTGTGGTTAATCAGATTTGGGTATTTTGGCAGAGGTTTTCTCAAATATGAACCACATCAAGGAAAACAACTGACAATATTTGTTCCAATGATAAATTTCAGCTTCTAAGTGGAAATCAGAATTTGGAAAACTTGCATTTACACCATGAGTTTGACAGCTTCCAAATATTTAAAGAATTCTTTAATGAGATCAGTGGTGATACTAACAAGTGTGATTTTTTGAAAAATTTTTATGGTGTGTCAACATTTTGAAGATCTGCATAATTCATTGAACTGATATTTTCCAAGTGACCTACGTGTGATGTTACAAAATACATTCCAACTGCAACAGTGCAGGAAGAGCTTACTGGTATGGTTTCAGATTCCACATTGCAACTAACTTTTAAGAAACTTGTACTTGTGAAGTTCTGGTGTAGTATCAAAGAAGAATATCCACAACGATCTGAAGAAGCCATTAAACACTGCTCCCTTTTGCAGCTACTTAGTGAGGCAGGATTTTCTTCATAAACTTCAACCAGAACAACATACTGAAACAGAATGGATACTTAAGAACATATAAGAATCCAGCTGGGGACCGGCTGTAGCCCAATTGGTAGGGCGCCGGTTTACCACATGGGAGGCCCTGGGTTCGGTTCCCAGGGCCTCCTTGAGCAGGCAGACCGCCTTGAGCAGGCAAGCCACCACGGGCAGGGCAAAGCTGCCACGGGCAGGGCAAAGCTGCCACGGGCAGGGCAAGTCGCCATGGGCAGGGCAAGCCCCCGCAAGCAGGGCAAGCCGCCCGTGAGTAGGCAAGGCTGCCGCTCGGTGAGCTGACTCGGCGGGTTGCCGCAACGGCGGGGAGACAAACAGACACAGAAGAACGCAAAAATGAACACAGCAAGAACAAGCAGAAAGGGGGGGATATACAATAAATAAATTAAAAAAAAAAAAAGAATCCAGCTGTCTTTTATTTATACAGACAGAGATTTACAAAAGTGTAAAATAATTTTACTGTTCTCACCAATTTTTTTGTTTTGGAAAATACCTTTTGTTTCATAAAAAATATTTATGTTAACATGTATTTGGTTGTTATTTTTAAATGATTTAATATTTATTTTGAAACTTTTTCTCAGTTTTAATTTCTAATAGAGCACACAATGACAGATATAACCCTAATAAACAAAAACTCCCTGGTGTCCCAATAATTTTTAAGAGTATAGTCTTGAGATCAAAAGTTTGAGAACCTCAGCCACGAGAGTGTATTCTCTTTCGATATCTTATAAACTCAGCTCTTCTGTCCCTCCTGCATTAGGTCTTTTGTGCCCATTATAATAAAGAGAACATCTACATAAAGGTTAGGTATTAGTGCAATGTTATACTATTTGGAAACACAAATATAAAGCAAAGACATTGCCAACTGCAGTCTATTTTTTTAATAGGTCTTTCACTGTAAGTCATTTCTATTAACTGTGCCTTGCTATAGATGTTTATAACAAAACATTAAAGACCGAGTAGAAAGGAGAAAACAAATTACTTTGCAGAGAACCCAGCAACTCTGCTAAAATACTGTCAGTTATTTATCGACTGTCGGCAGAGGTTGCACACTATAATCCTTGACAAGCTCAGATTCAGAAAGAATGAAGAGAGGGGGCAAGCATTGCATTTAAGGGCCTGTTCTCATGCACAGACATTTTAACACAGATTTAAAGCCAGAATGTATCTTCTAGGAAATGTCACTTTTGATTTTGATACATTTCCTACCAAGTAGGCTCTACATTTGGTTGACTTAGTACGAGATATGTGAGAGGCTAACACTATATTTTAGACCATTCATGATCCCAGCGTGGAACTACACAATGAGGTCAGCATCACTTCATTTTTAGAGTTGACTACTGCAACTGCATGATTTCATGGAGATATTTTTTATGATAAGGAGGGCTTTATTTTTGTTTTGTTAGGCAAGGTAATGACAGTGTCTAAGAAGCCTGTTGCCCTCTCCAGTACCCACTTCTTTATGTTAACAGGGGAAACAATTATCAATGCATTCTCGTGTCCCAGGAGACCTTCTATTTGGAAAACATACATGGCCAAGGCAAAATTAAAGAGCTTCCTGCAGGCTACTCTGAAGATACTCTCCTTCAAACAGGTAGTTAAAGTAGCTCATAATACTGACAAGAACATCTGAAATGCAAGGATGGGGGTGGCACATACTAAGATGTGGAAGAAGCAACACACAACCCTGGTCACTTCTGGTAGAAAACACAGTTTCCTTCAGAATCCAATTCATATTGACTGGTCAATTATCTGAATTCTACCCATATGATCAGAGGTCTAAATAAATGTGTGCTTGTAATCGGGGAGGGTGCTTGATGAATGCTGAACCAGAATCTTAAATTTCTAATTCATATTTACCAATTAAAAATAAACTGTACTTTTATGAGCAAATTTACACAAATCAAATGATAAAGCATCTACCACTAAAGGGTAGGAGTTCAGCTCACAACATTTGCATATATTCTCCT
>PVKH010003716.1:15000-24458 GCA_004027955.1 Chaetophractus vellerosus
CTGTAATTCCGATTTAATCTCAGCACACAGCTATTAATATAAAGATATTGAGTAGTATCATCTTGGCACCAAGTTAGTAGTACTGCCACATTAAAATGACCTTTTCCCAAAGCTACAGGGACATTAAATTAATAAATCAATCGTCAGAAATATATTTTCTATTATCTATAATACAACTCTTACTAAATTGGCATTTCTTGAACTTACCACCTGTGAGGCCAGACAATGTGCAATGGTCTCTGCTGATCATCAACTCCACCCAAATTGTCACAGGGATTAAGAGTCAGATTGCATTTATTTTCATGATGAGAGCTTGAACTATCTGACGAGTTGGACTTGTTCAAGTCTGACACTTGCATTAACGAGTTACCCAGGCTTTCTTGCTGTGCAGTATCAAGGCCAGGGTGTGCAGCACAGAGCCCAGACTCCAAGTTAAAATTCTTGCAAAAACTCTCAGAATCTCTCTGCTTCTGATGGAAAGGGAGGGCCCTGGATGGAGAAGCACCGCCATTTCCTTTAAGGCTAAGCATCTTCTTTAAATGGGTTGTTTTGTGCTTGGGCATGAATCTGTTACAAAAGGGAATGCAATACACTTTCAGTGAGAATAATACTTAAAATTTGTAAGAACATGATGATTATGTATAATACAGACAAAATAAACTGAAGATATATTATTTAAAAAATCCTCAGAAAAAAAATGCAAAAAGTAGTAGCAATCAAGAGAAAGTTCAAGAGTTTGAAATTAGACAGGACTATCTTTGAATAGTTTCCAAGCAGTTTTTGTGGCTATAAAACCTTCACTGGCCTTTCAAATATTTACCAAGTTAGAGTCTCATAGGCCAAAGGAACACATATCATAAAAAATATGGCTAGACCAGACACAAAAGGACAAATACTGTGCTATTATGAATTAAATATATTGTGAAAATTCATGGAGTTAATAATTAGAATATAGGTCACTAGAAAATAGAAGGAGGGTAGAGAATGGAAAATTGAGGGTTAATCTGCGCAGAATTGGTTAAAAGGTTGTTTGTACATCTTTGGAAATGAATAGAAATGGTAAAAGCATATCATGATGCTTATAACTAGCAGAGCTATTATAAGGGTATGATAGTGTTTGAAAGGGTAAGTTTAAGGCCATGCATATTACAAGAAGGAAAGCTAAAAAGTGTAACATGTGACTGTATGAAATAGTGAAACTCATGTAAAATATGAATATGGGTGATATTGCATATATAAGACTGTTTTTACAAAACATAAATACAAATAAACTAGATAGAAGAAAACAGAGTAGAAGCTGTGTATGGTAGGGGAAGCATACAGATATTGAGAGGTGATGCCTTTTTTGTTTGTGTGGTTTTTGCTTATTATTATTAATATTGGAATAATGCAAATGCTTTAAAAATGATTGAAGTGATGAATGCACAAATAAGTGATTATACTGAATACCACTGACTGTACACTTTGGATGGATTTATGCTTTATTAACATGTATCAATAAAATTGATTTGTTAAAAAACTATATTGTTATACTTCGAAATGAAAAAAAATATATGGCTAGAGGCATTGTTTATCACTTACTGTGTTTCTAGATTTTCATTTTGCACTTTCCAATTACCATGTGGGCCAGTGCGTATTTTCAAGCCACACACACTCATTAACCTACAAAAATGTTTGCAACTTCTTTGATTAACACCTGCCAATTTTGCTCACATGACTGTTCTGTATTCTTGGACACCTAGATGCAGTATTTTATTAAATTGACATTGTTAATGTTTCTTTAAGTCTGTTTTTGTTCTGTCTTTTCCAGGTATTATTTCTTTCCTGTCTTCCCATAATGCTTTACACAGAGTTCAATATCTGTCACTTACCTAAAGTAAAAAACTTAAAAAAAAAATCCTAATACAGCCTAAAACCTGTGAAATACACATTTCAAATAGAGGATCTGTCCTCAAGGAGATCACCATCTATTGGAGAGAGTAGGAGAAAAACAAGTGAATAGACACTAACCCTCACCAGAACATACTATATACAGAATGGACTTTCCACCTTTTAAAACTGAGGTAAACAAGAGATTAATTCTGACTTGGGATCAATAAAAATTTAAATACAGTGTTAACTGAAAGATTTTGAAAGGCAGAGATGGGGAAGTTCTGGACCAAGGGAACTGCATGATCAAAAGAAAAGGGGTGTGAATGAACTCAAACTCTAGGGAATAACATGCAACCCAAAGTGGCTGGGATGCAGATCCTGGGATCCAAGGTCTTGAGAGGTAGGTGGGGCTGTCCGCTGAGTATATCTGCAGAATCCTTGAGGCACAGCCAGAGACCAGGTCCCCTCCCCGGATAGCTGATTAAATGAAGAAATGGAGAATATGCATATTAAGAAGGTAAGTGGGAAAGAAGAACTGTGGAAAGTGAGCAATAAGGAACATTTGGAAGAGTAGAGAGAATTGGAGACAGTAGTATTACACTATTGAAATGGATCAAGAGCCCTAAAAGAATGTGTATATAGGGGTGTTCAAGGCTTCAGAGGTGTCACAGCATCAGAAACAACAAGATACTTTTGGCCTTGACCCTCAGTAGATCACTGGCTATTCCTAAAGGCAGTTCCTGTGGAGCAATGTAGGGAGAAACCAGACCAAAGGAGGCCAGAGTGCATCAGAGGATGTGGCAGAGAAAGGGAACTGCGAGGAAAAGAGAAAGAGGGGGAGGCTAAGGTGGATTTATTTAATGAGGCAGTTGTACACAGGGATATTCACTCGGGAGGAGAGGGGAAAGGATCCTGAAGAAACAGAGACGTCTTACAAGATGGAAACAGAACCATATAATGGGTGGTAATGGCAGGATTCTTGGTGCGGGTGGGGAGTCAGGCCTTGTAAAGAGAATAAACCTAGGTTTCTTGCAAAGCTGAGGGAAGAAGGAGGGAAAAATGAAGTTGAAACTCAGTTTTAGGCGGCAGGTATGGAATCTGAGTTGTGACAAAGTGTTGGGCAAGTCACTTATTTCAAGTGAGGCGAGTAGAGGTGGAGATGGGGTTGAGAAGTGAGAGGCTCTTAGCTGGGACGGAAAGCAAGGACTGAGGTGCAACACTGAGGAACAGTGCGGATTCGACTATGAGCTAGAAACCAAGACTTTGGCTGTGTACATCCCAAAATCAGAAAGCTTGTTTTGGTAGGGTCTTTAAATGTCTATTCTGATTTCAAATACCTTTGGAAAAATCACCCAAATATATAAGAATCTCCCCTTCCCCCTAATAAATAGATGATTGATATACAGATGAATAAAAACACAAACAATAGTGTTGGCCTCCTAAGTGTACCCTAACAAAATAATAAATTAATCACTGATTTAAAATGCAAAGAACTCTGGGCATATTCAGATTATATGGACCTCACAGATCCAAAATTATTAAGGGAACTAATCAACTCTCTTCCTGAAACAAATTTAAAACTCTAAGGAAATTCTAAGGAACTAAAAACCACCACCAACAAAAAAATGTTCCCATTGTCAGCACAAAAGTTTAAAAAAGAAAAAAGACTATGACAATATCTTCAACTTTTCCTAAACAAATGAAACAAATGGTAAGAGAACAATAAAGCAAGTGAAGTAACCTATTTGTTTATTTATGTCAGATAAAGAATGCCAAGCAAGCTTAAGAAGAATTTTATCAATTATAAACTTAGTGCACAAAGAAATCACAATTTAAAAAAATCAATGGGTATTGAAACAACATATCTTCATTTTTAGAAAACAGTATCGTGACTCATCTTACTCATAAAATCCATTTATACTGGCCAGCATGTGAGCAAAATTGCAAATTAAAAGAGACAGGAGATTGGCTGAAGGGTGGTAAACAAAGGGAATTGGTAACTGACAAAGAATTTAGCTGTGGGCAAGGTGCTAGGCCTGCTTTTACTCAACACATCTCCTAAATGTTCTCAAGGATGGATAGACTCCCAGGCTAACCCAGGTTGCCTATGACTGATAGGTAGGTGGTGGTAAACAAGGACATGGAGACATGAAAATATAAATATGGGCAGTAACCAAAAAATCAGCTTACAAATCTCATGAAGTAAAAAAAAGTCAAAATAAACTATGAATGCAAGTAGGACACAAGAAAAACATTACTTAGAAAATCCTGAGTTTGACACGATAAACATGTACTGACTGACCTAGATAACTGAGGCCACGTTTAAGGGTCCAGGTGTACAGGGAAGGAAGAAATTAAGTTGGTCATGATAGACTATTTTGCGAATGCCATTTCATCTAGGGCATCTGAGACCTGTATATGTTTGAAAATTAGAGAGTTCATGGAAAAGCAATAATAATGATTAAGGCAATGGAAGAATTGATTTATGAGGACAGATAAAAGGAGCTAACTATCAATAGCCTGGTTAAGTGACAAGTAGAGGGGTACATAATAGGAGTCTCCAAGGAAAATAGAATAATTATTCAGACTGGAACAAGGGGGTATAACTAGGAGTAAAGAGATGAAATTAAGAATGGGGAAATTTATGCTAAATTTCAAGAAAAAATCCCTGACGGTATAATTTATTAGCTCATGGAATAAATTCCCTAGGGAAATGCTATGGCTAGGGAAATTTAATAAGAGAACTGGACAAAATATCAATAAATTATATAGATAACACTTCAGTACTTGAAATCGTTTCCCTATGTTTTCCTGTTTACAATATTTTTATATATTTATTTAATGTCTTTTCATTAAAGTGATTGTCTCCAAAAGAAGTATTTAGACAATTAGCTGAATCTAAAAGGAAGTACCTCCTTTGGTTGGGGGAAGTTAAAACACTTTAGTTTTCATGCACTCTGCAGCAGTAATGAAGACAGAAACTGAGATAATTTTTTACTACTTTGTTTCAATAGAGATGATCTTGAATCATGCTGGACAAATGTATTAGTATTTCCTTAAAAATAATAAAAATAAAACAATCCTCATCTACCATCCCACACAGAGTCTATTCTGGTTCACTGTGCCACAAAACTCATATTTTCATAGACCTGTTTAATACAAACAATTTATTGCCATAATAGAAATCAAAAAACTTTATTCCAGCTTTACTAAATGTAGCTCTATGGTCAATTACTTCACATCAATACCAAGATCAAATAGGCATAATACTCACAAGCAGTTTGCTTAGTAATAGTCACCACACTAATTAACCCATCCAGAACATTCTTAATCAGGCGCTATTTGTAATGTACAGTTAAGAGAAGCCTGACAATAAACTGTTCTATGCTAAAAAATAAAATAATACCTTATTGATGGGATGAAAACTGGATTTTCTATAGAACTGGACAGAATGTTTGCTCCATCCTAGCATTAACTGAATGAAGCGACTATGCAAGTTGGCACATGTCTCAACACTTCCTTTTCCCCAGCTCCAACTCTGCTGAAGGTACTAATGAGAAGAGAAAAAGGTTCTGAGGTAAGAAGTGAAAGAGAGAGGGATAAGAGAAGAAAAACAGTGAGCTGCCTTTTTGAGCATGTGCCAGGTTTGCCATTTAATAATTCTCCTGATATTTTTTTAAGGAAATGCCACTGCCCACAGCACTCATCTCTATGTCTCCCAATCTTTTAGAAGCTCTATTAGAACCTGCTTCTACTTTTAAAAATACTCTGATTGCTATAATGGTTTGCGATCTGTTATTAGCCACAGGACCGCCTCCTTGCCTCCCACTTTTTCCAACCATTAGTTAACACGTGAAACAAACTTAGAGCTTCCTTTCAGTGGCCTCTCTCTTGAACTCCACTCTTTCCTCCCCTCTCTATCCCGTAATATGGTACCAGAGGCAAGGACACAAAGTCCCAGGACTCTGACGGGGCAAAATTTGAGACCACATCTGGAACAAGTACTTTTTCGGTTTAAATTCACATACTTCCCCTCGCCTTCTCTACTCCCCTCCAATGCCCAAACATACAAGTGTAGAGCTGCACCAACAGGAATGGCCAAACATCTTATTCAGATCAGTCAGGAAAAGGACGGATTGGTAGGAATTTTAACTGATGCTAAGAGTGATGGTAAGCCAAGGAAATGCTCTAGGCACCTTAGCTTATTTCTAAGCTAAGGTTGAGAGATTAGAGTATGTGTATAGTTGACTAACAGAGGAGGCATGAGGAAGACAATAGGATGGATGCCAGTCAAATCAACTTAGGACTTTCCTGTTTGATTCATGTGTTGTGGAAGAAAATGGTATTGCTGAAATGTGCAACATGGTGGATTATACTGCTGACAACTGTCTTTTGGAGAGACGGTAATAAGTGCTCAATATACTAATATTCAACCTATAGTTTCATATAAATAAATGCACAAGAGTGAGATTCCACAAGACAGACTATCCATAGTCTTGTTTCTGAGACAGATTTGGGAGATAGCTGGTGAAAGAAAAATGATGTAAACTAGTGGATGATTGAAGAGAAAAAGAGAGTGAGAGAACAATTGATCAAAGATAATTCCAAACTGGGCCTAACAAAGAGAGAAGACCATTAGCAGCTATATAAGGAAACTGGCCTGCATACAGGGCAGGCAGGAATAGTAGGAGTTGATGAAGCTTCACATCTCAGTAGAGCTGAGGGGGTGGGTGGGTGAGGAGCCAAATGGCCACCAATGAGTTTCACGAGGTATGTTCTGGGGAACACTAGTTCCATGGGCCATTTGTGAGAAGGTTTAAGTAGCTTGGAAAATGCTGGGTTAAACAAAATTAAATGTTTCTTCACAATAGAACTTCCCAAAGCACATGCTCACACGTGCTATAAATGTGTTCATTCATTCATTCACTCACTCTTTGTACACTCAATTAACACTTATTGAGCACCTATTATGTGATGGGGATTTCATGTTTATTGTTTTCCAAACATAACACTTAACAGAACAAGTTAACTTTTTTCTCCCTAAGAGGGACCGTAAGAATTGATGTTCCAAAAAGGATACTCTGGAAAACTCTTCATGAGATTCTATTCAGTGCACAAGCAGCATCTGAAAAACATGAGGGAGCCAGATCGTGGTGGCATCTTTTATACAGAAGGGATGGCAGAAGAAATGGGAATATTCATTTACATGAGAAAACAATGAAACACTATCCAGGAGCCCTATACCAAGGTGGCTTAATCAGTAGACAAAAGAAGTTTGAAAGAAATCAGGAGAACCCGTGAAAAAGTGACAGAGGAAGAGATGGTTCAAGGCTAATATGGATGAATAGCAAAAAAAAAAAGAGAAAAAATATATACATATATACACACCAATGATTTTATCAAAGCAGTTTCTGTGGATTCCTGGATAGAAACCAAATTGAAGAGAACTGAGGAGAAAGGAAATAGGAATCAAAGATAACTTTTTCCAAAATCAACAGGGAATACACACTCAGTTCAGTGATCTAAGTCCTTGGGTGATTTACAACAACACTATTTACTGTTAGCAAACAATGTGTTGCTAATTAATTACAAAATTAACATTTTTAGAATTTAGCCACATAAGCAAATATCAAAGATAATTAAAAAATCATGCTAGCCCATGTGTGTATAATATATCTCTTATATGGTGAACAGATTTATATAAACCTGTAAAGTATATAACTAAAAATCTTACTAGAGTTTGCTCATGCATATGTGCACACACAAATACCCCATACCTCTTGCCACACTGTTTCCTAAATAAAGCAACCACAAACAAGGAGATCCATCATAACTAAAACCGGATGTCTGAAGACCACAACATTATCCAGAGAGACAGACTCATGGTTGGTTGTAGGATGGCTGCATGCTCTTCTTAACTGGTGACGGCTAAGGGCTAACATCATAAAATAGATGACACATATCTATGAAGGCTGCTTCAATAAGAAACTCCTGGAAGAACATTATTTGAAAAAATCTGAATCAGAGATGAGCTGATCACAATCTACATGCTCATAGCTCAAATGCTTTGTGGGAACAGCCACCCAACACTCCCAAGGCTGGTCAAACCATGTTGTCTAAATGTTCAGCCTTTGGTGCCTGAAATCCATTTTACCTCCCATGGTGCAACCTTTCAAAACCAACATGAAATATTGACAGCAGTCTGTGAGAAGACATTGGGCAAGAGCGTCTTGCCTGGACTATGGAGCATCTTTTTTGTGACAAGATAGGAAAACAGGACCCATAGAAACTAGTTGCAGTTAAAATTAACAAGCAAACCTTATTTACTAGCCTATGAAGTGCATACCTGCCTAAATGGAAAGAAAATCTGTAGTTATCAGGCTGGTCACATTAGCTATGTCTGGTCCCAAAGAGGAGACGCTTAGTGAAGAAAACATCTTCTACTGAAGACTGCCAAAAAAGAGAAGCTTCAGCCTCTTCCCCCCTGCTTTAAGAGGTTCATCATTTCCTGATGTCTATCTTTTAAATAGCTGGGATATATGAGCTATCAGAAAAGATGGTCCCGATCCCATGAGTCTATTCCTTCTTAATTTTATTTCTCACCATCATTTCTAAGAGTCATTTCTGAAAATCCAACACTTTCCATATACCTCATTTATACCATTTGCTTACATGGCCTCTTCTGGCAACACAATTCATGTGATTATATTAGTTACATTAAATAATTAAGTCTCAATTCCCCATTCTCTCTTAATGTGAAAGTGTTTTGGATTGTATACATTGCTAATTTAACTGCCTACTAGTTTGAGCAGTTTGTCTTAATTTTATAAAATCCCTTTAGGATACACACCTCCCATATATTAAATTTAAGGTCCTTATGAATGTATGAGAATAAGAAAAGCTACTCGTATGTTGCCAGAACAAATTTTTATCAAATCCAGAGCCATCCTTGCTAACATATGTACACTCACTTCTCACAAACCCCCTCCCCCAAAGAAGAAATCTGTAAGAGCAACAAAACTCTCTAGTTTACACAAGGTTTACTGTAGTAATTTAACACAGGCAAAGCTGTAGACTAAACTGCAAGCAGGGAATCTTTCTTTCCCTACCTCCACTTTAAGCACTCTTTACCTAGGGTGTTCAATTTTCTAAAGTCCTTACACAACTCTCTGACTGCCCAGGTCTCCTAACATTCCACCCTCCACAAAGGATCACCTTGCAGCCTATCCTGGCACTAAGCCCCACTTAAGACCCATCTCTGAATCTTGCCCTGCTTTCTCTTCTTGGTCATGTTGGAAACATCTTAAACACCCACGAAGCATTAATCACCTTTTGTTCTCAATAGGTTTGGCCTCTCCAAAGGGGCAAAACCTTAATTCAAGTCAACTAATCACAAATGTGATCATTTCAGGCATGACAGTACTCCTGTGAGGAAGAGCATGCAAGGGGACACGTAGAGAGAGAGAGCTCTGTGAAGCACCTTAAGTTACTCCACTGAAGCAATGGGCATGTTGAAGTGTAGTTTGTACCGATCAGCTAGGTTGGTATAAGGAACTGGATTTCACTCCATTGCACTAGCACTTTCT
>PVKH010003717.1:0-24463 GCA_004027955.1 Chaetophractus vellerosus
TACAACACACTACAACAAATGAACACTCAAACACTCACTAGAAGCCTTTCCCAGGTGCGCCCTGTCCTGCATGCACCCCACATTCAACACCCTAAACCAGTAACCCTCTCCTGCCATATCTGCCAAAAGAATATTCCCAATGTTGTAGTTTCAACCACATACCTGCAAATCCCCAGAGTTTACCTGTGCCCTCCCCGGACCCTGCCCCCAGTTCCATGGACAGTCCACCCTTCACCCTATTCCCTTCACAGACCAGCACTGCCCAACCCAATAGCATCACTGCATCACTGTCATGCCCATCCACTGCACAGCTACACCCTTCCCCCTCATCAATTTTGCGCACATGAACATTGACTCACAACCTTCTTCTCCCTTTGTTTCCTGTAAACCTATCTTCCAGACTCTAGTTCTGTGATTCTGCTCAATTTGCTTAGTTCATAACAGTTAGGTCATGCAATATTTGTCCTTCAGTGCTGGCTTGCTTCGTTCAACATAATGTCTTCAAGATTCATCCATGTTATCCAACGTGTTAATACTACATTCCTTCTTACAGCTGAGTAATATTACATTGTATGTATATACCACAATTTGCTTATCCATTCATCTGTTGATGGACATTTGGGTTGTTTCCAACTTTTGGCAATAGTGAATAATGCTGCTATGAACATTGGTGTGCATATATCTGTTTGTGTCCCTGCTGGATTATATGGCAGTTCCAGAGTTAGCTTCCTGAGGAACTGCCAAACTGTCCTCCACAGTGGCTTCTCCATTCTCCATTCCCACCAGCAGTGGATAAGTGTTCCCATTTCTCCACATCCTCTCCAACACTTGTAGTCTTCTGTTTTTTTAATAGCTGCCAGTCTAATGGGTGTAAGATTGTAATTTTGATTTGCATTTCCCCAATAGCTAGTGATGTTGAGCATCTTTTCATGTGCTTTTTAGCCATTTGTATTTCTTCGTTGGAGAAGTGTCTATTCAAATCACATGGCCATTTTTAAATGGGTTTTTTTTTTCTTTTTCTTTTCAAGGTGTAGGATTTCTTTTCATATGCTGGATATTAGGCCCCATATCATATATATGGTTACCAAATATTCACTCCCATTGAGTAGGCTGCCTTTTCACTTTCTTGAAAAACTCCTTTGAGGTGCAAAAGCTTTTAATTTTGAGGAGAACCCATTTATCTATTTTTTCTTTCATTGACCTTGCTTTGGGTGTAAAGTTCATGAAACCATTTCTTAATATAAGATCCTATAGATGTTTCCCTACATTATCTTCCAAGATCTTTATGATCTTGGCTCATATATTTAGATCTTTTATCCATCTTGAGTTAATTTTTGTATGAAGTATGAGATGATGTTCCTTTCTCAATCTTTGGGATATGGATATCCAGTTCTCCAAGCACCATTTGTTGAAGAGGTCATTCACTCTCAGTTGAATGGGCTTGATGGCCTTGTCAAATATCAGTTGACTGTATATGCAAGCATCTATATCAGAACTTTCAGTTTGGTTCCATAGGTTAGTATGTCTATTCTTGTGCTAATACCAAGCAGTTTTGACCACTGTAGCTCTGTAGTATGCTTTAAAGTCAGGTAGTGTGATTCCTCCAATTTCATTTTTCTTTTTCAATATGTCTTTGGCTATTTTGGGCCCCTTGCCCTTCCAAATGAATTTCATAACTTTTCCAATTCAGTAAAAAATTCTGTGGTAATTTTTATTGGGATTGCATTAAAACTGTAAATCAGTTTGGGTAGGATAGACATCTTAATGATGTTGCATCTTCCTATCCATGAACAGGAAATATTCTTCCATTTATTTAAGTCTTCTTTTATTTCCATTGACAGTATTGTGAAGTTTTCTGCATACAAGTTGTTTACATCTTTAGTTAAATTTATTCCTAGGTATTTGATTTTTTTTAGTTGCTATTGTAAATGAAACTTTTTCCCTTGATTTCCTCCTCAAATTGCTCAGTGTTAGTGTACAGAAATGCTACTTATTTTTGCACATTGATCTTATAACCTGCCGCTTTACTGAACTCTTTTATAAGCTCTAGAAGCTTTGTTGTAGATTTCTCATGGCTTTCTATGTATAGGATCATGTCATCTGCAAAGAGTGAAATTTTTATTTCTTCCTTTCCAATTTGGATTCCTTTTATATCTTTTTATTCTCTACATGCTTGATCAAGTACCTCTAACACAATGTTAAATAAGAGTGGTGACAGTGGGCATTCTTGTCTTGTTCCCAATCTTAGAGGGAAACGTTTTAGGATTTCACAATTGAATGATGTTAGCTGTGGGCTTTTCATATATAACCTTTATCATGTTGATGATGATTCCTTCTATTACTATCTTTCGATGTGTTTTTATCAGGAAAGGGTGATGTATTTTGTCAAATGCTTTGTCTGCATCTATGGAAATGATCATGTGATTTTTTTCTTTTGATCTGTTTATGTGGTGTATTATGTTGATTGGTTTTCTTATGTTGAAACATCCTTGATTACCAGGAATAAAACATACTTGGTCATGATATAATTCATTTGATGTGTTGTTGAATACGATTAGCATGTATTTTGTTGAGGATTTTAGCATCTAGGTTTATTGCAGAGATGGGTCTATACTTTTCCTTTCTTGTGTTGTCTTTATTTGGCTTTGGTATTAGGGTGATGTTGGCATCATAGAATGTGTTAGGCAATGTTCCCTCCACTTCTATTTTTTGGAAGAGTTTAAGCAGGATTGGTGTTAGTTCTTTCTGGAATGTTTAGTAGAATTCACCAGTGAAGCCATCTGGTCCTGGCCTCTTCTTAGTTGGGAGGTTTTTGATGACTAATTCAATCTCATTACTTGTGATTGGTCTGTTGAGTTCAACAATTTCTTCTTTTGTCAATGTAGGTTGCTTGTGTGTTTCTAGGAATTTGTCCATTTCTTCTAACTTATCCATCTTATTGGCATACAATTTTTCAAAGTATCCTCTTATGATAGACTTTATTTCAGTGGGGACAGTGGTGATATCCCCTTCCTTATTTCTTATTTTATGTATTTGCATCTTCTCTCTTTTTTCTTTGTTAGTGTAGCTAGGGGTTTGTCAATATTATTAATCTTCTCAAAGAGCCAGATTATGGTTTTGTTTATTTTTTTAAAACATTTTCTTATTTTCAATTTCATTTAGCTATGCTCTCATCTTTGTTATTTCCTTCTTTCTGCTTGCTTTGGGGTGTAAGTAAGTTTTAGATTTTAGCTCTTTCTCTTTTTTTCTGTGCAGGCATTTATGGCTATGAATTTCCCTCTCAGAACTGCTTTTGCTGCATCCCATAGGTTTTGATACATTGTGTTATCATTTTCATTTGTTTCAAGGTAGTTACTGATTTCTTTTGCAATTTCCTCCTTGACCCACTGTTTGTCTAAGAATGTGTTGTCTAACTTCCATATCTTTGTGCTTATTCTGCTTCTCTGCCTCTTACTGATTTTCAGCTTCAATCCATTGTGGTCAGAGAAATTACTTTGTTTAATTTCAATCTTTCTGAATTCATTGAGAGTTGTTCTGTGGCCTAGCATGTGGTCTAACCTGGAGAATGATCCATGTGCACTCAAGAAGAATGTATATCCCTCTGTATTGGGGTATAATATTCTGTATATGACTATTAGGTCCAGATCCTCCAATATATTATTCAAGGTTTATGTTTCTTTACTGATCCTCTTTTGAGATGTTCTGTCTAATGGTGATAATGGTGTATTAACGTCCTCCACTATAATGTAGAGGCATCTATTTCTCCTCTTAGTTTTACCAATGTTTGTCTCTTGTATTTTGAGGTGCACTGGTTGGGTGCATAAATGTTTATGATTGTTCTCTTTTCTTGATAAATTACCTCTTTTTATTAATATATATAGTGTCCTTCTTTGTTACTATATTTTGCATTTAAAGTCCCTTTTATTAATATAGCTACTCCCACACTTTTTTGGTTATTATTTGCATGTAAAATCATTTTCCAACCATTCCTCTTCAGCTTTCTTGTATCCATGGGTCTAAGGTGAGTTTCCTGTAGATAGCATATAGATGGGTCATGTTTCCTTATCCATTGTGCCAATCTGTGTCTATTGATTGGACAGTTTCATCCATTAACGTACAATGTTTTTAGTGTCAAGGAATTACTTATATTAGCCATATTTTCTTTAGCTTTATGCATGCCATATGTTGTTTTTATTTCCCTTTTTATCTTTTTAGTCATTCTTACCAAAATTTTTCTTTCCTACGCTCTCCTCCAACCCTCTCTCTCCTGGTTTTTCCTTTCGACCTGCAGAACTCCCTTTAGTATTTATTGAAGGGCAGGTTTCTTGTTGACAAACTACCTTAATTTCTGTTTATCTGTGAATATTTTGAACTCTCCCTCATCTTTGAATACCAGCTTTGCTGGATAGAGAATTCATGGTTGGAAGATTTTTTCTTTTAGCACCTTAACTTTGTCATTCCACTGCCTTCTTGCCTCCATTGTTTCAGAAGAGAAATCAGCACTTAATCTTATTGAGATTCTCTTGTATGTGATGGATCTCTTTTCTCTTCCTGCTTTCAACATTCTTTCTTTGTCTTGAGCATTGGACAATTTGATAAGTATATGCCTTGGGGTAATCCCATTAGGATTTGTACTGTTTGAGGTTGCACAGCACTTCCTGGACATGTAGGTCCATGTCCTTCAAAAGTGTTGGGAAATTTTCAGCCATTATTTCCTCTCACAATCCTTCTGCCCCCTTTCCCTTCTCTTCTCCCTCTGGGATGCCTATAATGCATATGTTTGTGTATTTCATGTTTTCATTCAATTCCCTAAGTCCCTGCTGAATTTTTTTCTGTCTTTTTATCTATCTGTTCTATCTGTCTGATTTCAGATGTTTTGTCTTCAACATCATTGATTCTTTACTCTGACTGTTCAAATCTGCTGTTATGTGCTTCTAGTGTATTTTTTATTTCTTTCATTATACTATTCATCACCATTAGGTCCATTATCTTTTTATGCATATTTACAATTTCTTCAGTATGTTCCCCTAGCCGCCTCTTAATATCCTTTATTTCTTCCTTCAATTCATTAAGTTGGTTCATGATATATGTTTGGACATCCTTGATTAATTGTTCAACATTCTGCATCTCCTCCTGTGTTTTAGTTTGTTCGTTAGATTGGGCCATGTCTTCCTGTTTCTCAGTATAGTTTATATTTTTTGTTGGTGCCCTGGCATCTGTTTATCTTGATGGGATTATTTGGTTGGTTAGCTTCTCTTTCTACTCTAGGATTTTATTTTGTTGTTTCTTTGTGTTGAGTAAGGTTACTTTTTGATACTTAGTTCCTCTTTTTCTATCTTTGCAGCTGTCTGTTTTCCCTTGGGAAAAAATATTAGGACCAGAGAAAAAGAAAGAGATAAGAAGAGAAAAAGAATAATAGTAATAATAATACCAAAAAATGTAGGAAAAGAACCATTCAAGAGCTAGGAAACTAACTAATATGAGTTTAAAAAAATCATAAAAAATACAAAAGGATAAGAACAAAAAGAGATGGAATAGAAAAAAAAATAAAACAAGAAAAAAAGAGAGAGAAAATATACAATGAATTTAAAGACCAGACAGATGAGAAGAGAAAAGAAGGGGAAAAAAAGATAGAGAGCAATAAAGAAAAAATGAAGATGAAACAAGAAGTGATGGAATGAAAGAAAAACAACAGAAGTCAGAAGATAGAAAATGAAAGAAAGAAGAGAAATAAAATAGATTGAAAATATAAGTAAAAGAAAAGAAAGGAAACAAAGAAAGGGCAAAGGGGAAACAAGATACAAACAGAAACAAAGAAACAACCCAGGAAAAACAGCCTTCCCTCTTAGGCCCTTAGGGACCTTCTCAGGCTGCTGTTGCTCATCAGTCAATCACCCTGCAGCCTGCCCTCCACAGGTGATGTATCCAGTTTTAGCGAATAAAATAAAGGAAAAAGAAAAAAATAAAGAAAAGAAAAGAAATACAAAAAAAAACACACACATAAAATAAAGCAACAGAAATGCAGTCTATAAGTTCCCGATCATAAGTTGTTAGTTGTGTGCCTTATCTCTCCTTGGATCCCTTTTCTTAGGGGGTACCAAGACTTGAACCAGGGATGTCTATGTGTGAGGCAGAAATTCCCCCACTGTGTTTCAGTGGCTCTATAGACTAAATAGGCTTCTGAAAGCTTATCTGGCTCTTCCTGCCCTGATTTCCCTTAGGCACGTTGAACTTCGAACAGTTTTCAGGGGCCAGGCTAGTAAGGTGCTTGTCTCTGCCCCCTTCCTGACCAAGTTCTTCTCTCCCAGGGTGGCTGGGTGTGAAAGCCTGCCTGAGCAGATCCCCCGCCCCTCTCCCCAGGACCACCTCAGTACTGGCTGGAATCCTTCCTGAAATGCAAAGGGGGCTCAGGTGGACAAACCCACCAAAAGGAAACGACTCTACACCCTCCACCAGACCCCTCTTTCTCCCAGGGAATGCTCCCTCCCACTCAGCTGGATAGTAAGAGCCAGGGGTTCCATGGAGGCTATTTGCCTTGAGGGTAAGGTTTACTTGCCCACAGTTTCCAGCCATAGGGGCGAGCAACTCATGGTTTTCCCTTGTCCTCTTTCTCTCTTTGTCCTGCTCCCTTTTGGATGATGCCCTGCAGCCTCCTGCTGTGGATTCTGAAAGCAGCTCCCTTGGGTAGGTTTTTGCCCCAACTCTGCTGTTTTTTTGCAAGAGAGCTGAGCAGTGCCTATCTACATCGATGTCATTTTCCTGGAACTCCCTCTGGCTTTGTACTTTTGATTATGATGTGGATTGGTGATCTAGATTTCTTCATACTTTTTGTATTTGGGTTTCCTTGACCTTGCTGAATCTGTGGATTTATATTTTTAATATATTTAGGAAAAAATTTGACCCTTTTTTGTTCAAATATTTTTTTATCCCACTGTCCTCTTCTTTCGAGTTCTCCAATTACAGAATTGAAATTGTTTCACAGCTCACTGATTCTCTGTTTAGTTTATTTTACTTCCTTTTTTCTCTTCATGTTTCATTTTAGATAGTTTCTATTTGTCTGCCTTCAAGTCTACTAATTTTTTATTCTATAATATCTAATCTGCAAATAATCTTATCTAATGCATTTCATACTTGCATCTCTACAAGGTTTTTTTTTGAGTCTTTTTAAAGTATATATAATTTCCAGGTCTCTACTTAACATGTCCAATTTTTCCTCTGGCTTTTGAACATTTGGAGAACAGTTATAATATCTGTTTCAATGTTTCTGTCCCTAGTTCTAACATCTGTGCTTGTATGGTTCAATTACAATTCAATTGACTAAATTTTCTCCTAATGATGGGTCATATTTTCCTGTTTCCTTGGGTTTTTGTTGATTTTTTAATTGGATGACAAACAATGTGAATTTTACTTAGTTAGGTGCTACTTATTTTTGTATTTCTAGAAATATTTTTGATCTTTATTGTTAGTGTAGTTAAATTAGATGGTAAAAATTTTATCTTTTCTGGTCTTCCTTTTAAAGTGAGTTTGTTAGGAGAGGAACAGCATTTATTCTAGGGCTAATTATACTCTATTCCTAAAGCAAGACTCTTCTAAGTACCCAATGTGCTGAGTTAGGAGATTTTTCAGTCTGGCTGGTGGGAGCAAGCATTGTTTCTGGCTCTATGTACCCAGCACTTGTCCCTCTCATCACTTCAGATAGTTCTTTCTTTGGCCTTGCATAGTCTTCTAACATTCATGTGCTGTTGAGTACTCTTCTGAATCCTGGAGGAGATCCCTCTACAGTTCTCTGGAGTCCACTCTCTGTGAAGCTATCTCCTCTCTAGCACTCTTCCTTGTGACTCTAGTTGCCATGGTCTTCCTGGATTTTCAGCCCCATTTTCTCCACCCTAGTGGGGGGATGGCTAGTCTCCTCCTGTGTCCCTCATCCCTGCATTGAAGCATGGTAACTTTCCTCAAGGCAGTAAGCTGGGGCAATACTAGGACTTACCTCATTTATTTCCCAACTCTCAGAAATCACTGTCCTGCATCTAATGTATTGAAACTCTTGTTTCATATATTTTGTCTGCTTCTTTAGTTGTTTCAATTGGGAGGGTAAATCTTGTCCTTCTTGTCACCTTTCTATTCTACCTGACAGTAGTAATGTTTCCTACATTTTTACTCCCTTCTAATAAATTGACTTTACTGCAACCAGAGTTGCAATACATGAAGAAACATCCTTGCTAAAAAACCTTTATGGTCTCACAATGCTTTTAGCACAGAACAGAAAATCTAAGAAATCCTCAATATGGCTTAAAGTCTTCCTTCCAAATCTGTTCATAACCTCTCCAATTCATTTTTTTTTTCCATTTCTGCCTTTCATAGACTACTTTCCTGCCTCAATGAACTTGGAATTTTTCAGAGGTACTAGAAGTTCCCCCATTGTTAGAGGTTCACCTGTCTTTGCCTCCTTCCCCTGCTATCTCCTACTCACCCTTCACTACTCCCATTAAAGCATCCTTTCTCTAGGTTTAGGCCATAGCAGGTACAGAGTAAATAGTTCCTGAGTGAGCTAATGAATGAATAGACAAATTCTTCAGCATATTGCTGTTTGGGATTGGAGTGGGGAGGATGGAGTTGAAAGGAGAGGGGACCATCCTGGATGTTTGTGATATTTTGTTTTTAATACTAAATGAAACCTCAATAAAATTATGTTATTTGCGCTTTATTCTCAACAACTTTTCATTTGTACTGAATAATTCATAAGCACGGCTGTGTTCAACAACTCAAGTTTGCAGCAGAATTTATCCACCTGCCCCTTTTCCTCATCACTGTGCTGAGTCATCTGGCCTTTCCCTTGGGTTCTCCTTTTAGTGCCAGATTTTATCCAATTCAAGGTTGGCATAATCATTCAATTTTGTTTCAGGAAAGGCCCTTTTACTCCTTCCCAGACCAGCTGGCATCTTCTTCAAATCCCTTCCAATATTTACAGGCTAGCTCATGTTCCAGGTTCCTCTTGCCTTGGCTTTTTCTCATCGCACACTAGATTTTCTAATGAGGCTGAGGCTATTTTTCTTGACTGGTGGAGGGCAGAATTCCTAGTCCTATTCCAAATCACCAGGCAGAAATTATTTACCAGTGAGAAAAGACAGCATTTAAAATTTTTTAAAAATCAAAAGATGAAAATAAAGGAGAAAATCTTATTTCAACATTTCAGATAAATGTCCCCCAAGTAATAGTCTCATAATATTATTTTTAACTATTGACATAAAGCTGTACTTTGGAAATGTTTCAAAGGGCATATTTTTAAGTTAAATGATTTTGAAGAGTGTGTACAATAATGCTTTTTGAAAAAAATAATGACTTTTCTCTGCTTTTAATTTTTGAGGACTTCTTGACTATAGACTGGGTTTAATATTTGAGTCATAAATCCATTTGTCATAAAATATTTATTAAGGACTGTTATATGCAAAGCACTCGACTCGATTTGGGGGACACATTAGGATAAACAGTGAGCATGTAGTCTCTGGCTTCATGGTCTTACCTGTGAGTAAATCATTACAAGCCCAATTATTGCTTCAGACCTGAACTGCAAAATTATGGGAGCATGCTTCAATGCATAATGATACTACATAATATATATATATGATTGTATTTTCTTTTGTTTCTTTGTACCTCAAAGGCAAAGAATTGGATTAATATTTATCACACTCTCATCAGTAGCTCTTGCATACCTTTTTCTTTTGTTTATTAGTTTGCTTTTGTTTACAAGTAACAATATGCTTAACACCAGTTAACCTAACACCCAGTATAGAAACTTGACCATCTAACAATCTTGTCCTCCCCATTTCTGCCCCCTCTTAACCCTCTGACTACCTTGTGGTCACTACCATCATGGACCATAGATGGACATTCTCTTGTTTTTAAAAGTATGACTTGTGATAGCTATGTATTCTTAAAATATATATTGTTTTGTTTTCGTTATTTTAAACTTCATAAAATGTGAATAATGCAATGTTTTAATTTTGGGGACTTGCTTTTTCCACTCAATTCTAGATAGCTTATATTCATTTGCATCATTGTGTGTAGCATTTTTACATTCATTACTTGACATCATTGTATCTTGTGAATATATAATTACTTATTCATCCATTTTCCTGTCAGTGGGATTTTGGGTTGTTTTCAGATGTTTGCTATTACAAACAATACTGACACAAAAATTTTTTATATATGGCCTTGTTTACCTTTGCAAGCTATTCTCTTTGGCATACAATTGTCTGAGTTAAATGTGAGTTTCCTAAAAGTTATCTGGAAAAATAGGAATGCTCTATACTGAGTTTTATTATATGAACTCACTCATCCAAGATAAGTTGTATTTATTGCTATATACACGTGTGCGGAAATGTAATATTAATATGTTTCTGAACGTTTATCTTTTTGAAATCTAAATTTGCTGTTCAAGCATTAAATTCAGCTTGTAAATGTCCTTGTTTGCCTCACAGAGTACTTAAAAAATGTAAGCTTCTAACATTTATTTATTGAGATATAAAATATAAATCCAGTTTTCATCTCAACTTGAAAAGTAGAACAATTTGGCAGTACTGAGCTTTTATTTCAACACAGAGACCTAATAGCCAGAGCTGTCTAAGTGGCAACTCTTTTTAATTAATTTATTTATTTTATTATTATTTTTTTAGATTTATTTTTATTTATTATACATTCCCCCCTTTTTGCTTGTTCTTGCTGTGTTCATTTTTCTCTACGTTCCTCTGTGTCTGCTTGTCTCCCCCTGCTGGGGTGACCTGCTGAGTCAGCTCACCAGTGCGGTGGCCTGCCTGCTCGGGGGGCTCGCCCTTGCTCACGGGGTCTTGCCTTTGCCTGCAGGAGCGTGCTCTGCCCGCAGCAGCATGCCCCACCCGCATTGGCTTGCCTTCTCGAGATGGTCCGCCCGTTTGAAGAAGCCCGGGGACTGAACCCAGGGCCTCCCATGTGGCAAACCGACACCCTACCAACTGGGCTATACAGCCGGGCCCCCACAACTCTTTTTTAAACTCGATTTTGGCAACTGGATCATGTCCCCTACAAATAACATATTCAGGTCCCAACCCGTGGTCCTTTGAGTGTGAACCCACTTGTAAATAGGACATTTGAAAGTGTTATTAGTTAAGGGGCGCCCAAACTGAATGAGGGTGGGCCTTAATCCAATATGGCTCAAGTTCTTATAAGAATGGAAATTGGACATGGAAAAAGTGAAACCACAGGGAAAGAAGGTGGAAGTCAAAAGAACCTGGAAAAGAAAGGAGATGATGTCACCATGTGTCTTGCCATGTGTAATGGTTTAAGGTTTATGTAATTATGAATCCCAAAAATATAAATTGGATTATGCTTGTAAACTCATCTGTTCATCTGGGCATGATTGGTTTATGATTAGGGCGTTGACTAGGCTGCAGTGAGTAGGGCGTTGAGCCCCACCCCTCGGTGGGTGTGGTCTCAAGTTTAAAAAGCAAGACAGAGATTTGAGAAGCAGTTCTGATGTTGGAGTGAACTGTTCGCCGGATAGTCTACAGCTGGCCTTGTGGAGAGACTTGACGCATAGAGAGCCTCATGGTCTACAGCTGAACTTGTGGAGGAAACAGAAGCTAAGCCTGGAGAGAAACGCAGCCCCGGGAACAGAGGAACCCAGAATCCTGAAAACTGGAGGCGTTGGCAGCTGTCTTGCTCCAACACGTGGACTTTGGTGAGGGAAGAACTTTATGCTTTGTGGCCTGGTAACTGTAAGCATCTACCCCAAATAAATACCCTTTATAAAGACCAACTAATCTTTGGTATATTTCAAAAGGCATACCTGTGACTGACTAAAACACCATGTGACAGAAAACCCAAGCACCCAAGGATTGCAGGAAGCCAGTCCCAGAATGCCACAGTCTTCAGGGAGAAACGACAAGGTTTTCTTTTACTTGCCTGGATTTTGGACTTCCCTTAGCTTCAAAACCATAAACCAATAAATTCCCATTGCTTAAGCCAACCCATTGTATGGTATTTGTTTTAGTAGATAGAAAACTAAAACACTGCACATATCATTTGAGAAGCTTAAGGATGCAATTACCAAAATATCTGACTAAAAGTGGACTGAACAGAAGCAGTTTTATAATAAATCTCATTTAGCTCTGTGGAAGGTGGTTTTAACATTTGAGAGTCTCTTGCTTCTCTGCAGTCTCTTGGATTTTTCCTCATGGTCACAAAATGACTGCTACAGCTCTAGGCATTATGTACTTATATGACAATATCTAAGGCATGCAGAAAGTAGCTTTATCCTATTTATCTGAGAGTACACATTTTTTTCCTGACTTCCCATCAAGTTCCACTGACTCTGGCACATGCCATGATCACTGCAAGGGAGGCTGGAAAAGAGAGAGGCTGTATTTTTTAACCTCAACAGTGGGAGGCAAACTCTGCTAGCCAGGAAGAAGGGGCTTACACAGTTTTCCACAGTTTCATATTTGTTAACTTTGCTCAACATAATCATTTTGTCAGATAATTTTACAAAGTCTCAAGTTATATTACTTTGAGCAACATTTAATTTATCAGGACATATTGCTCTCTCTCATTTATATCTATATGCTCCTACTAAAAAGTATGTTTGGCAATAGGTACCATGACTTCTCTAATTCAGGTCTCAAAGACAAGCAAAAAACGGGGCATTGGGTTTAGAATTTCAGACATTTTTAACTAAGACAAAAGAAGTTGCAATAATATTTAGACATATATTGATTCAAACTTTAAAACCAAGTTTGTAGAAAATTTTCTTCAAATTTTATAATAAAATAATGTTATATAGTGAAATATAATACAAGAAAAAATAATTTCAATTTATGAGGACATATGTTTTGCTGTCTTATTTTCCAAGGTACATATGTTACTTTCCTTCCTAGTAAAAAAAATGCTAAATAGTTATCATGTTGTTTCTTAATAATGTGAGCAAAACATTCATTTCTGCACAAGAGAAGCATTTTTCATGCTAAAAAAAGTAAGACAAGAGTCATGACCAGATTTGACAAATAGAGAGAAACTGGGAGTCATTGTCCAAATACCATTATCTCAGGCAGAGCAAAGGAGTTTGAACACAATAATTTGAAATTAGTGAATCCACTGATAAATGTTCAGTATGTCGATATTTTCCAACATCTCTTCCAATGTTCTCTCTTACAAACTTAATTTAAGATTTTCTTTCTGTCTTAAACTTTCTTATTTGAATCCTTCATCTTGTCTCCTTTTTGCAAAGTGCAACTCTAACTTTCTTTCCATCAACTGTGGGGACCATAGATGGTGCCTCCTACAGGTACTGAAGAGGCGACTCACATTTCTATTAAGGCTGGGTTTATGCTCAGAAATTCTGGGGGCAGGTTACATTTGTAATTTATTACTTTACCACAAGGGAGCACTAATAAGCCCTCATAAACGCGAGAAACAGCTATTTACTTTGCTATGTCATTTATCCAGAGCAGTAAAATGTTTCCATTGGATTGAGATGATGGAGTTCAGTCTCACAGAACTTTCCTACATTGTGAAAGATATTGTGCAGAGGAACAAAAATATATTGTCCTCATAGATAAAATACAAAAGATAAGCTTTTTTCCCCTAATAATTAAGTCCTTGAAAATATTTCATAGATTGATTCAGGCATGAAAATGCATTTAGTCAGGGAATTTTTACTTTTTTGATACTTTTAAAACAGTTTACTTCTGAAGAAAGGAGTTTTGGGTTCGTACGAGAAATAGTGATGGGACTTTAGCATGTATTCTAATTATGACCTATGAAAATTTTAATGCATTTTTGCTAGCATTGTGCCAATTTTTCTTCATTACTTGCATTCTAGAGTGAAATTGTGTATTGGGCTTTTGTGAGTCATCCATAAATCAAGAGATGCTTCACATACTGCATATACCAACCTGGATTTTGGAAGTAAATAGATTACTTTTCACACAAAATCAAAGAAACCAAATCTACAATGAGTGTCCCAAGATGCAAACATTGTTACTCTAATTAAGTCTATATATTAGAGACATATCTCATCTGTTATCTCGTTTGACAAAAAGTGGCAATCACTTTCCTTTTGGATAAAGCTTTGCAATTGTTTACATGTAGATCTGACACATCCTTTATTTTCCTATGAGCATTTATTGACTGACTATTGTATACCAGGCACTGTGACAGATCCTAGGGAGTCAAGGACAATTACAGCAACAGCAGCAAAAAAAAAAAAATCCCTTGGAGACTTTCATCATCTATTAGAATGGCAGTGGAGATGGAGTTATTGGAGAGGAGGCAAAGCCTTCTTCGGTATTCCTGGGAAAGTTTATATAAGCAATAATCAGAATGGACTTGCTTGCAGGGTGTACTATCTCGTAGCATGTTTCTCGGTTGGGTAGCAGAAGGAGCACTGGGTTGGGAGGCAGATGTTCTGAGTTTCAGTCTCAACTCAGTAATACCTTAGGAAGTTCAAAAGACCCTCTTTCCTTATCTGTTAAAAGATCTTTTAATATCCTTTGAGCTTTAACATGCTATGATTCCACTTATGGGACAGCATAATTTAATAGATTTGCTCTACTAAAATGTGAAAGAAACTGGATTGCAAACTGAATTATTTTGGATAACAAGACAATAAATATATTGTGGGCTTTTAATTTTGAATATAAAGACATTATTCATTTTTACAGTTTAGTTCAGCAGTGGGCATTTTGCCAATGGGATAAACACAAACGACCCTTACATACAAAATATTCCTTTGACTACCACAACATTCCAGGCCATTGCTACATAGCACTGTAAATTTCTTGGTAGGCTAATTGGCTTGATGGAAAAATATAAAATATCAGTCTAAGAAATTATATTTCATATTAAAGATGAAATACTGTGGGATTTTACTGCCGACTTTCCTTTTCTGTACACTTATCATAGCTTTTGTTTTACATTAATTTTTTAAATGATGGGAATGTCAAACCTATAAAAATTGATTGAAAGTGGTATAATACACAGCTTTAACAATTATCGATCCATGCCAATATTCAGTCTTATGAATAACCAGGGCCTTCACCCCTGGTTATTTCCAAGGGAATCCCGCGATCATATATAATCTGTAAATGTGATCAAAATACCATTATCACACTTAAAAAAATTAACAGTAATTCCTTATTATCATTGACTATCCAGGCAGTGTGTAAATTTCCCAGAATTTTCATTTTCTTCTTTCACACTTTTTTGGTAAAATCAATATAAATAAAGTGCAAGCACTGCAATACTAGATGTCTGTTAGTCCCCTTAATCTATGGACCCATTCTCCGAATCTATTTCTCTCACAATTTGTTGAAGAAAAAAAGCCATTTGCCTTGTAATTTCCTGCAATCTGGATGTAATAATATTATTATATTATAAATAATATATTTCTTATAAATTGGCAGCTAGATCTAGAGGCTTGATTATATCCAGGTTTGATTGTTTTTGACAAGAATACTTCATAGCTAATGATACACCTTTTCCATCAGAAGGCACATAGTCAATGGTTGCCTTGCCTTTCTTTTTGTGATATTAGCAGCCATTGATGAGCATCAACTGGACTTTCAAATTGGTAATAATCTAGCATTCTTCCTTCATGTAGTATAGTAGCTAGAATATTTATATAACGAGAAACCTGCTGTCTTATCGATTGTTTGATTGTCCTAAAGTAGAATTCAGTTTAAAAAGATGAATAAATGCTCCAATCTTTCCTTTTATTTATCAGCTTTCAGAACAATGCAATTTCCTAGCATCCTTTAAATGTGACAAAACTTTTTTTAAGTGTCATTATGAACTCATCGATGGAAACACACTAATTGTGTTTCATTCTCCTCCAGTTGTTGTATTGATTGGTGTTCCCATTCTCTCAACTTTTGTCAGTGGGAATGGGTAAGGTCAGCTCCCCCGCAAAGTACCACAAAGTACTGAGAAGAAGTTAAGAGTGTAAGAGGTTTATTGGGGTGCAGCACCTGTGAAAGATAAAGATGGAAGAAGTAGGATTGGGCTGGGAAAACTTTCGGACCATGATGCAGATCTGACAACTGTGAAAGAAAAGGGGAAGGAAGCAGAATTGGATAACGAGAGCATCAGACTGCGATGGAGATCTGGAGAAAAGGATCAGCTGTTAGAGGATTCCTATGCTGGGAAGAAATGGCTGGGTGCTGTTACCCCTACTATTCTCCGTTGTGCTAGGGATTGTGGAGGATCCTGAAGTTGCTGCAACTGGAGGCTGACAGCTAACTGCACTCCTGCAGCTGAACAATTTCTTGAAGAGAGAACTGATGGTTGCCACAGTTAACTTCTTATGTTGGTGATTTAAATGCAGATATAGGAGGGGACACCTTTCTCTATCTGCATTCCCCTCTCCTCTTCTCCCACAGGACGCCATATTGCCTGGGATTTTCTATTTTAGCTGGGGGATGGGGAGGTAAGGGGTTGAGTTTCAGAGACATTCTCTTTGTATCCCTCCCTTTGATAGCTCTTACCCCCCAGACCAAGGACCTAATGAAGGGATTAGGCCAACTGTCAAGAATATTTATTCCTATTACAAATTCAGGAACGAGGTGAGACTGTAGGTCAAGTGATCCACTGTAAATTGGACTTTGGTAAGAACTCCATTTATTACCTCCTTCCTATTCTAAAAGGGAGGCCATGATGATTGTGTTTCTGGCTATCAATGTCAGCTCAGACCCCATGCCCAATTGTCCTCCAAATGTCTGGTTATTGCCAATATTCAGAGATCCAGGACCTGAGAAAATGGTCATAACCTATGGAGAAGGATTAGAAAAACTATGCAACATATACCTGCCGTGGTAGTGCAGGGTCCTTGCTCCCAGTGAATTAATTTGTGTCTTTTCATATAGATTTGGTATCCATTCCTAGAAATTGAATTGCTAGATCAAATGGTAAATATATATATATAAATAAATTTCTAGATGCTTTCAAATTCCCTTCCATAATGGTTGTATTATTTTGCATTCTCACCAGCAGTGTTTGAGAGCAGAGCACCTATTTTTCTATAGCTTCCCCAGAATTATGTGGCCAAATTTGGGATAATTTTTTATTTGTGAGGTGAAAAATAACTCAATGTAATTTCAGTTTGTACTTTTCTTATCACAAGTAAGATTATAGTTTATATGGTTAAGTGCTATTTCCATTTCTTTTTCTGTGGATACTTTTCATAATTCTAGGCAATTATTATAGGATTTTTAGATTTTTTCCATCACAGTTTTTAGGAGCATTTTATATATTTATGATATTAAATGTTTTCTGAGATAGAAGTTTAAGGCATTTTTTCCACTTAGTAATTTGATTTTGATTTTTCTTATGGTGTTTTTGCCATTCATAATTTATGTAATAAAATATATCAATCTTTATCTTACTGAGTTTGGAATTTGAGTCATAATTAGGAAATTTTTTGTCACTCTCAGAATATATTGCAATTGACCCACAGGATTTTCATTCAAATTTTGATCCATTTGCAATTTATCTTTGTGTATGGTATGAGAGAGGAATGGATCCATGTTCCTTTTCGTCTCTCCAGTTATCTCAATATCACTTACCAAATGTCTTGATTTCTCTCTACTGATCTGAGATGCTGCCATTTTGTACACTAGGTTTCCAATTAAGCATATTTATTAATTCTCTGCCATGAGTCTGTCTTCCTATTAATGCATTAGTGCTTTAATTATGCAAGCAGACATTAACACTTAAGTTGTTTTATTATATGTAAGGGCTAGTTCCATCTCCTGCATGTTACTTGTCTTTTTTTCCCCAGGATTTTCCTGTATAGTCTTATTTATTTGTTTTTCCAAATGGACTTTATGATAATTTTATCTAACTCAAAAAATCCTTAATGCCATTTCTATAGAGCTTACATTAAATTTTTAAATAAGCTTGAGGTATACTGGTGTCTTTTTCACATTGAGTCTTCTTGTCTGACTTTAGTTTTGTGTTTCTCAGAAGTGCTTTATAGTTTTCTTCATGTACATTTTGTACATTTCTTGGAGAGTTTACTTATTGATTTTTAAGTATGTATATATGTATATTAATGCATTTATATACCCAATTTGTCATCTATATCTATGTATTTGCTATCATAAATGCTGTCTTGGCTGATTTTAGTTTGTATATATGAAACCTATTATATGTTATATTGATTTTATAACCTACTATTTTATCAAATTATTGGAGTAGTTCCTCCATTAATTCTTTTGGAATTTGCATATTAAATATTTGCAAACAGAGGAAGTATTATCTCCTTCTTTCCAAATATTGTGCATTTAATTGCATCCTTACGTTTAGTTTCGTTGACTAATACCTCCAGCAAACATGTTAAATAGTAGTGGAAATGGTGGGCATTTTTGCCTAATTATTAATTTTAGCAGGAACACTTCTAATATTATCCCATTAAGTAAAAGAGTGGTTTATGTACTAAAGGGTATGTAATTTATCATTTTAAGGAAGTATCAAACAATTGTGTTTACTTATTTATTTGTTTTTATAAGAGAAGGTGTTTTGTAAAATATGTTTTCTTCATATATGGAAATGACTGTGATTTTCTCTTTACCTCTAGAAATATGAGGACTATATGAAGGATTTCCTAATATGGAACTGATTCATGATGCATCATTTTTAAATGTGCTGTTGTATTTTTTAATGATAGCATTTTAATTTAGGTTTTTGCTCCAGTATTTATGAGTGAGATTGGGTTGTAAAATATTTTTGTTTGTTTGCTTTTTTTTTTTTGTAAATTTGCCAGCTTTAGGAATCAATGTAATACTTGTTTCATTAAGTGAATTTGAAAGTTTTCTTTCTTTTTTTGTGCTCTGAAATAGAAGCATTGGATTATCTGATCTTTAAAGGATTGGTAGAACAATCCTGTGAAACCACACCTGCTGGTTTTATTTTGTTAGTTTTTGTTTATTTTGTATTATTTGTCATCCCAGGAATCTCATAATTTTTTAACATTCCTAGGTTTCATGGTATTTCCACCTTTTTATATTTGTCATTAGGTGCCCTTTTTTCCTTTGATTATTTCAGCTAGAGTTATGTCTGTTTTGTGGATAATTTCAAAGGCCCAAACTTTGAATTTATTTGTTCTACTATTTTTCTTCTTCATAACATTTATTCTTTATTAATTTATCTTTATGAATGCTTTTCTGCTTGCTTTTGGTTTAGTTTGGGGCTCTTTCACTAACTTACTGAGTTGTATGGTTAATTTGTTTATTTTCACTGGTCACTTCTATTGCTATACGTACACAGTGCCATAATTGGCCTATAATTGTTTTAACTATATCCCACAGATTCTGGTGTACCATGTGTTTACTATTGTTATTTTCAAAAAATTCTGCAAGTCTGATTTATATTTCTCTTTGACCCTATTTGCCATGTCCTGCTCAATTTGTATTCTATTCTTCAGTGTTCTGGAATGAGATTGCTCAGCTGGTTAGAGTTCAAGGGCTCGGGACTGCTATAGCACCATCTGACCTTAACAATTTGTCCTTAATTGTACCTCCAAATCGGAGCCTACCAATCCTTTCCCAGATCAGTTGTTACTATATTTACCTTCCAAGCTGTCCAAGCTTGATGACTTGGGCATTCTCTAGGTCTCTTGGTCTCACAAGTTCCTGTGCTTTTCCTCTGCTTCCTTCTGCACATGTGCTTTGCTGCAGTGATGCATCTCGCCAATGAGCACTTTAAGCTTTGTGGGGATAAATTGTCACCTGGTATTGGTGTAGAAGTTGTTCATGGTTTTTGATTTTGCTATCCTGTGTACTTTGTCAGTTTTTTAATTTTTTTATGGGAGCATTAGGGAAGATTCAAAAACTACATAACAACTTCTGACACCTAATCCCCATCTTCCTTTAGTATTTTTATCACAAATAAAAAATTAATCACAGCATTTTATTGGACCCATAATATGCATTTATAATGTATATAAAAGAAGATTCCTGATTTTAAGGAGCTTGCAAACACATGGGAGGAGTAATTATAAGAGTGAAACACATGAAAAATCGAGTGCTACATACATTGCTTAGGAATTGAAACAAGAGTTCAATGAAGGTTTGTATAATCAGCAGAGGTTTTCTTGGAACTAAGAGCTGACCTGCGTTTTGAAGAACGGTAGATAGGATATGGATAAATTGAAAAGAGCACACTTCAGATGTGATCAAAAGCCTAGAAGTGAGAGGATGTGCACGCCTGTCTAAATTGTCCAGAGGAGACTGAGAGATTATAGCAGGCCTCAGGCAGTAAAGGGGAAATAATTGGAAGGGATGATCTGAGCATATTTGGGTCACTTTGGAAGTCAGGTAGAAGAGCTAGGCTACCTAAGAGAAAGCTGGTCAATGTTTCTGAGGCATATTGCATGTTAAAAACAATTGTAAGGAGATTAGTCTAGCAGCAACATGCTTGGTGGATCCAAGATAAAATTAAAATTAGGTTTGTTTACAGTCTACAGAATATATTTACATTCATTTTCTCTATGCTGGTAGAAGAAAGGAAATGAAGATATATTTAGCCTTGCTAATTTCCCAGGAGATTGGCACAATGGTTCTATCATTTACTCCCTGTAAAACCACTCTGATTTATGTGTTAATACTCACATATTACAAACGATGAAATTGAAGCCCAGGGGGTGTAAGTAACTTTTTCAAGGACAAATATTTTGTTAAGTATTAACTGTTAAAGTTAAGATTTGAATCCAGTTCTCTGCCACTCCAAAGTTCATGTTCTTTCTTCTCTTCTGCATTGCACATACAAAGTTGCAATGTTTTAGAGGTGATATAAAAAATATATTAGAAATTTGGCAATAAGACTGGGGAGGAAGTAATAAGCACAAGCTTTTGGGGGAGGAGGATGAGTTAATGACCGTCCATATGCTCTTGGAGGGCAGGGAGGATATTTCGCTTATTTTTAAATCTCTTGCACCCAGCACCTTGTGGCAACACTAGTTTATAAAATTTTTTAATGTGGATTTGTTAGTGTTTTGCTGAATGTCATTCTCAATATTATTCAAGGCAAAATAGCATACTAGAATCTTGGCTTATCTCCCTCACTAAAATAAAAATAAATGTTCAAATTTTAATATTATCTTATTAATTATTCATAAATTTGATTGTCATTATTGAAGGGAATCTTATTTCCATCGTCATTTTTCTTAAGATGGAAGTCAACTATCTCCCACTTTACAAGTCAGAGAGAAGGTTGACTTTTTTTTTTTAAAGGCTTTTTTTAAAAAAAAAATTTATATATCCCCCCCTTTCTGCTTGTTCTTGCTGTGTTCATTTTTTGTGTTCTTCTGTGTCTGCTTGTCTCCCCCCCATTGTGGTGACCCGCCAAGTCAGCTCACCGCGCGGCGGCCTTGCCTGCTCGCGGGGGCTTGCCCTGCCCCTGACGGCTTTGCCTTCTCAAGGCGGTCTGCCCGCTCAAGGCCCCATGTGGTAAACCAACGCCCTACCAATTGAGCTATAGCCAGACCCAAGGTTGACTTTTTAATACCTGAATGTACCAGAAGAAAATGGAGAGAAAGAAATGAAAAGTAGTAGTTGCTAGTTAAACATTTCTTTTGGAGAGATACTATTTAGCACAATAGCAACTCAACCTTGACATTTTATCTCCACTTTCTTCTGGTCTGGGTTTGATTCTTGGTTAAGAAATTGGATTATGTTTTTGCATTCAGAATGGTGTTTGAACCTCTTGTCATTACTTCAAGTTATGTATAATGTAAGGATGTTACTATATTGTCTGATTGAAACATGGGAGAGAAACAAGGGGTGTTAATTACAGTGAAAACATGGGCAGGCATGGTATTTCTTGTATGTAATATTTAAAATTTTGTTTTCTATGGAAATATAAGGATTATATTAAAAATTGTCAAATAGATAGTTGAGCCCCACTAATAGTTATTTGAGTGTTATGTTTTAAATGCTGCTAATTTATTATATTATAAAATTTAAAACTTTAGAAAATTAAACTTTAAAAATTGAATAATAATATGTTAATTTATTATTATAATAAATAATAAATTACAGGGATCATGGTGGGTGGGCTATAAATTTTATTAACCAAAAGAAGACTGATTAGAGTTCTTATTCCAATAATGATGAGTATTTTTATCAGACTGACCCTCCTGCTAATAGCAGTTATTACTCTGGATTAAAAATAAATCCATTTGAAAGTGCTAGAGAGAAACCAAAAACATTATAAAACTTCATGGGACACCATCTTTGAAAGAAAAGCAGTAAACAAGGTGATACTTTTATTTAGTTGGTTTTACCTTTGAAAGCATTGCCCAGTTTCCTGAGACATATAGGGAATAGAGTTTTTAAAAAATCAAAACCAAAAAATTCCAGTCTTACTGGGCTTACTGAAGTTAAATTTTAGGCTCTAGGAGGAGATAGAAGTTGAGGGGACTGTCCCAGAAATAAGGGAACCACAGAGAAGAGATATCCTTCCCTGCTCCAAATTCTGCATGCACATTTCCTTCAAATCCTTAGATGATTCTTAAGTTGTGTATGTATGGAGCACAATCCCAAAGAGCCAAGAGAAAAGCAGAAACTGAAAGGTCAAAGAAATGAGAAGAGACTTTAAAAGCTACATTGTGCAGAGGAAAAAGGGTTTACTACCTAAATGTCGCTAAGTTAGAGAGGCTTGTTAAATACAGTAGTGTAGGTTTTTCATTAAAACCCCCAAGAAACCAGACTTTAATGTGGTCAATAGCACATAGCAGGACTACACAGTGTGCCCTAAACTTAAAGGCACAGTTTCAAATAAACTACCTAAAAAAGCCTAAATCCAAGCTTCCACAGGTTTACGTGACATGCCAGTAATTTAACTGCCTGCCAGCATGAACCTCAATATTTTTTAGAGACAGATAACAATATTCAGAGTCTCTTCAATACACAGTGTAAAAAAAATTACCAGAGTTGAGAATGAGCATGAAAATGTATACTATAATCAAGAGAAAACATAAGCAATAAATTCAGACCCATAGATGCCACAGCCATTTTAGTTAACAAATAAGAATTATGAAACAGCGAATATACATTTATTAAAAGATTCATTCAAAAGGATGGCCAGAAGGGGTAAACCAATGGGGAATATCAGGAAAACTATAATAATAATAATATCCAAATGGGAATTGTAGATTTGAAAAATTTGCAGTTGTTTAATCATTTCATTTGCAAATATTTGGTAGATGGGTTTAAACAGCATATTGGAAATTGCAAGTGAAAGGATTAGATAACTTAAACACATATCAATAGAAATTATCCAACTGAAGCACAGAGACAAAGAAGATTTAAAAAGAAAATATACAAAGCCTTAGTTCCTTGTGAGGTAATACATGTGATCTCAAATACATGTAACTGTAGACTCACAAGGAGAGGAAAAAGAAAAATGAAGAAAAGTATTTGAGGAAATACTTGCCAAAATTTTAAAAATTTTTGCAAAGCATCAATGACACATCCAAGAGTTTCAGTAGTATACCTCACAAAATACACACAAATAAAACCTACCTAGGCACATTAAAGTCAAACTTTTGAAAACAAAGATCATGAGAAAAATTAAAATATTAAAACAATTTTATGATCTAGAGGGAAAACAGTAATGGCTAACTTCTAATCAGATCATTGGATGCCAGAAGAAAACCAAATGTCTTTAAAATGCTAAGAGATATCCTTTAAAAAGACAATTTAAAATAAATAGAACCTGAGAGATTTCAACAAGAAATGTTAAAAGTTGTTCTTTGGTTTCAAGGAAATGATGCCAGATAAAACTAGGATCTGTAGAGAAAAATAACCAGTACTAAAAATGGTAAATTTGTGAGAAAATGCACAAGACTTTTCTCTTTTATTAATTCATTTAAAAATCAATTGGCTTAATAATATGAATCTAGTTTTGTGTTTCTAACATATATAGATATAAAAATTATGACAACAGTAGCCCAAAGAATGAGGTGTAAAGATATTACACTTAATATTATACATTAAAATTTGTGTAATAACAATTCATGGTTGCCTGTGATTAAACAAATCAAGGAAAAAATGGAGAAAAACAAAATTACCCATATCAGGAATGAAAGAGAGATAAGATTACAGATAAACAGAAATTAAAACTGTAACAATGAAATGTTATTAATAACTTTATGTAAATCAATTAGAAAATTAAGATGAAATGCATAAAGTGCTTGAAAAACAAAACTTACCAAGACAGACACAAACACAAAGAGGAATCTGAAACTCTCTGCATGAAATTGAAATTCATAAAGAAATGTCTTTCCACAAAGAAAATCCAGGTCAATATGGCTTCATTGTGCTTCTACCTAAGATTCAAGGAAGAAGTACTACCAGTTTTATACAAACTCAGAAATTTGATGGGGCCGGCTCGATAGCCCAGTGGAGAGGGCACCGGCATACCACATGGGAGGCCC